>CABFVX010000787.1:159152-184989 GCA_902151425.1 Timema shepardi
CCTCTTTCCCCAACACCACAATTATTGTTAATAGAAATTTAAATAATATTAAGTATAACTAACATTGAAGATGTGTCGAATGCATATGCTACATTTTAAGACCAGGCTTCAGACTTAAGCCTAATATTCAAAAGGTTTGTCACTACACACAACATTAACAATTGAAAAAACATATAAATAATAGCTTCAATACCATTTGCATTATTTAAATCTCATAATTACTATAAAACTACTCCAAATGATTCTTAAAAGCATTTAATATTTATAAATATTCTCTGCCTTCGGGCATTAGGAGGCTGTGCAACCCCAAACCTGCTCTCTCTATCAAAATGTCATTCTTGCTACAACCTTGATTGAATGCCTCCCCCCAAAGTAAATGGCTGGGTGCGCCACTGATTAAGTAAATTATATGAAAATATATTTTATTTCATCTTTTCCTTCTAAATCATCTTGAAATGGTGAACTCACACTCCTGACTTTTGGGATTCTTTGATGTGTAATTATATAAAATCACAATGACTAATAAGTCGTTAATGTAAAACAAAAACTAAAAGAACACTAGTTAAACTCCACGATCCTTTCTACTAAAGAAAACAAAGAAATACCGTCAAGTACAGTTAGAGTAGCCTCGTCACCCCTCCCCCCATCCCCCACCCTTTTTGCCACACTATCCATGCTGAAATGCCTAAATTTGAAAGAATGGTTAAATATTTTTGCCAAATATATGATAATACATGTGACTAGAATACCTAGACATAAATCTATGTATTTAATTAGTGTATAGTTTAAAGCTTGTTACTTATACTACTATTTTACAATTAATTTTATATATATTTTATGTAGTTTTACTTAAACTATACTAAATTAGCTTAATAAATAAACATTGTGATCTTGAATATTTTTTCAATAGTTGGCACAATGCTTAGCTTGCTTCACATGAACAGCATGACCTGGGGTGTGAAAGCACGAGCTCATTGGCCAATTACTAGTGAGCGAGTGGAAAGGAATGTATTGCAACCTACTAGACATTGGGCAAGGTCATTAGAGCCTCCCTGGCTTGCCTTGGGTTTTTCAAGTAGGAAGCTCCAGGTTTCCTATTGTGCTAAGTAGAACCGTTTGGAAGAAGAATTACTTAAAACAGAGTATTCTTGGAATATGAACCAATATTAGTTTTAAAACTAATAATTAATTGCATGTATAATTATTAACAATTTAAACATTAGTGTTTACACAGTTCACACAGACAGCATTGAATTTGAAAAAACTAGTCCATATCATTATGGGTATGCAGTGCAGGACTAGCATACCCAGAGAATACGCCACTGCTCTGGCAGCTGATCCTTTTCACACCAAGTCATCTTTATTATTAATTACTTTTATTTAATAAACCATATATTAATTAATTCATTCATTCATATCTCCTAACATGATAGTTATTTCTTTCGTTTTACATGCATTGAAGACTTCATTGATCTCATTACAAAACTCCACTCTCAGATTCTCCTCTTCTATTCCCCCTCCACCAGAGCATTACTAGCAACCAACATAATTCTACAAATGCCTATTTTCACATGTACCCATAGAAATCTAGATTACACCAACTTGTACCCCCTCACAAAAAGCTAAAAATTGATTAAGGTTTGCTCAAAATAAAACATAATAAAGAGGGGGGGATTGTTAATCCATCAAAGAGTAAAAAAAAGTTGATACAGAAACTAAAATCAACATTGAAAGGAATCAAGAGCCAAGGGAAGGTAATTATTTTATAATTACTCCCTATCCTGACACAAAAGGGCGTTCAGAAGAGGACAATGTTTTAATTTCCTGACACAAAAGGACGTTCAGAAGAGGACAATGTTTTAATTTCCTGACACAAAGTGACTTACAGCTGTAGAAGAAATGATTTTATTATGCTTGGTAGCTCAGTTCATAAATTACAGAGATCACAACAGGTTTTGTACCCTCTGTTTTTTTTGTGCAAACGCTAACATTATGTGGTCTACTTTTTGACTGAGAAGAGTTAATTCAGAGTATATTTTTATTGCATGTAAATTGACTGTCTCATGTTCAAAATAAATATTCCTCTTATTTTAAATTTTTACTTGTTGTAGCACTGGATTGTAGCACATCGAGTAATGCACTATATTTTACTAATATATAATTTTTCACTTTAGTATACTTAACATCATAGCTATTGACAGACTCATATAGTATTATTTTTGTATTTACATGTAGCAAGTTTTAACTACTAAATACTACTAAACACACAGTAATTTAACCATAATGATACATAAGAGATGAGTTTATTAATAGCCAGAGCTTTTTCCCGTAGAGTGGAACCCAGCCCCGCACCTGTGACCTACATTCAACAACAATCTTCTCAACAAACCACAAGCCACACTCAAAGTCCAAGTTATTTTAACAGCTCCCAGAAGTACGAACCTACCCAATATGACCCCTACTACAATCTATATGATGACGATGTGGAGCTATATAGAGACGTGGGTGAGTATTAAAAATGGCAACATTCACTTTATATCAATTGGGGTAGATGATCAAACAGATAATAAATATTCTCATAAGTGACAATGAAATAAGTATTAAATTTGTATTATGAGTCAGACTAAGCTTAAAATAATTTCAAATCCATTTGATATCTCCCAAACAACTCTTGATTTAAATATAAGTGAATAGTTTTTCAGATAATATAAATACTTGAATTCCTAAATAATGTTCTAAAACTCCTTAAAATAAGCAAACCTACCTCATAGAAACATATTTTCCTGAGGAGGTTAGTTTATAAATTCATACATTACCTTAAATAATTCCATAAATGATATTCTTGAACCAGAATCAATATAAATGAAAGTTTTATTCCACAAAAATATAGGGTTGCCGAATGTACAAAAAAAAAAAGTCAAGTAGGTACATCTAATTTTATAATATTTTAAAATTTGGTATTAAATAATTTGGTTTTGTGTTATTATACTGATCTCTAAGCATAATTAATAGCTTACTTGCTAATTTACACTAAACTTAATGACACAATCCCAAATAATATTTGCTTCTTCAACAACTTGAATATATATATATATATATATATTCCACTTACATTTATTTGGATAAATCCCAATTAAACAATCAAAACACTCCACATAAGCTAACAAGGGAGATACAACCTAATTCTCTAAAATCTCATCAAATTATCCAAATTTTCTTGGTTTTTATTTTTACACACATGACAATAACTAAACTATCTTGGACTAAGTTTAGAAAATACCTGAGTTGATGAATGTGGGACGGTATTATTTTAAACCTAGCAAACACTATTGTATTGATTTATTTGTGAATGGGCCTCACACATGCTCTATTGCAATATGGACCTCTGTTTCAAAATATTAGCGCTTTATCATGAAATTGAACATTTTATATGATTCAAAATGATGGTAACTGATTTTAAATTTCTTTTGAAACATGTTGGCTGCATAGGCCTATGTATTTGGTTTTATCACAAAATTACATTATGTTTCCATGATACCAGTATATTTATATTTTTTTTCCCCAGACTATGGCCAGCTCTCAAGTAATGCAGGTCCGAGTAGTAACACCCAATACAGAAGTCAAAGCCCTTACAAGCAAGCGCCTCAACCACCTCAGCAAGAGCAAAGGAGTGCATCCTATGCCCAGCCTAGTTATAACACACAAGATATATACAGTCAAACTCTCAATGAGCAAGACTATAATGAGAACTTCGATTCTCAGGTATGTAAGATTTATTTTGAGTATAAAAATTAACAAATCTATTAAATTCATAAATTGTTATAGACATTTTGCTCATTTCCTCCTAACAATTTTCTACATGTAAACATAGTAATCTTTATTTATTGTAGTTTGCAATTGCAGCTAATGAGTTGTTGTCAAGGCAGACTACCAGTAAATTGGTTCCTCGCATACAGTATCAAATTGATCCTTTAACGTCAATACATTCAATTATTATTTTGTGACCCACATCTTTCCATCCTTTTGGGATCTTTGCAGATTCATTAATTATGGGACATTATTTTGTGTGGTTGTTCTAATGGCTCTCAAGAGCAAGGATCAATTCACTAGCACTTTACCCTTAAATCTGTAAATAATGACATCTAAATTGTTAATTGTCGCAAAAATTCAATCAGGATACTATTCTCATTGCTATTAAAACTAATAAATAGACATTAACATTTAAACATTTATTTAACACGTAAGTGTTTTATGCAAAATTATATGAGAACCCTTGGTAATTAATCTCATTTTTGACCATTTACTTTTTTCTTGTTTTAATATTACTCAACTTACCTACTTACTCTATGGCATTAGGAACTCAAAAGTCCATTGCCATATGTACTAAGGTACACCACATATCCCTATATTGAGCAAGTTCTAGTTGACCTTGGTGGCCTAGGGGTAAAGTGCTCATGGATTCAAACCCAGCCAGGTTTGATGGAATTTTCCTTGAGCGATAAAATTCTATAGCACAACTCCCTTCAGAGGGAGAGTAAAGCCGTCAGTCCCATGTTGATTGTGGCAGTAAAATAATCCTAGAAGGTATGTGAAAATACCTTTCCAGGCAAAATTGATAGGCCCTTTCGCTTTCAATTATAGAAGTGCTCAGGTGCTGATACATTCATTAGGTTCAGAAAGTTCACATTAAATACTTCAAATAAATAAAATAAATGAAAAATAAAAGCTAGTTCTATCCAGTCCACCCCATTATACTAAATATCTTTCGGGTCCATCTTCCCATCTGTGTCTAGTTCTTCCCAATGGTCTCTTCTCATTTGGTTTACCGGTCAATACACTAAACACGGTTCTAGATTCTTCCATTTATGCTGGATGACCTGCCCACAATATCTTGTGATGAATACATAGAATGTAACTTCTCCACTCCCCAATATCTTCATTCCTCTTTGCCCCAAATATATTTCTAAGCACTTTGTTTTCGAACACAAAAACTTTATCTTGTGTTGATATTAGAAATAAAAAATCAATCAATGTTATGTGGGCACATTTTACACTTATCAGCAATATTTTAATTCAACATTATTAACTCATAAATAAATGTTACCAAATGAATAATAAATTACATATTTAATAATTTAAGATCGAAGAGCATTCAAATAGCATTCTTCTACTGGCAATTAAAGTCATGTCGGTACAATTTTAAAAAAAATCACAATTGCTAATGACAAAAGTTTTACATTTCATTTTACATTTTTTTCAGCAAACAGATGACCAATACCAGCAACAAATTTCACCCAGGCAACCTGTCAAATCTCCAGCAAGGTAAGACAATAAAAGTCATTTGTTTGTTCACCAAACAGATATGCCATAGTTTTGCCTAACAAATCTAAAAGTGTAAAGACCTAGAGTGCTACACACCAAAACTAAAATCAATCTAGATTTTAATTTACAAGTAAAACATTACAATGATTTTTAAGGTGTGGCATGTACAATTTACTTACCTACCCTGAAAGATAGCTGGTTTACTTTCCTTGTTTTTACTCTGATGAAGCTTATATGAAGGCCATAGTAGAGTTTGTCAAGGTAAGATTGTAAGCTTGTACGGGGTGTCGACTCCATTCACTGAAAATGTTACAAAGTTTAACTTTCTTAGTTTCACTATGGAAGTCTGTATAAGATAGAGCCATAATGTAGTTAGTCAAGGTAAAACTAAATTCTTTCATACATAAATGAAGATTACCATCCTTATACAGTTTGTTAGGTCAGTAAATTTCACTTTCAATCCCAAAAATGTTAACGCACATATATCAATCCACACCTTCCATTTTAATCAGGCGCATCTATGTAAGTATTGAGAATACTGCTGGGGTAGTTTGTTTATGTTTACAAATGTATTTTAAATCCAATATATTCCATAATTTTGGCAACATATTTGTTTTAGCTTTGTATTTGTCAAGCGTGACTGTGTATCTGTCCTCAGGCCTCGCCATGAGGACCTACTAAAAGCCAACTCAAACTTACATCTAAAGCATTCAAATGGTACGAGGGATTAAAGGGAAAGAAAGAGGGTTAGGGGTAAGCCTGTACTTAGACAAAAAATAAGCAAATTTGAACTTCCTCTTGCTGTCACGAAGTATTTCAGCCAATGAAAGGATAGAATAGTAAAAGATGTACCCAGTGCTCTTGGTAAATGTTGGCACATTCACAGTGTCAATTTTACATCAGTTGTGTGTCCAGGACTGCTCTAATGGGTCTTGATTCAGATAATTTAAATATTTGTTTAAAAATTGTATTCTCTGTGTCATATTCATTTTAACTAAGCATAATTATATATATATTAAACATGATAATTAAATACATTTTACACCACAAAAATTATTTAAATAAAACATTTCAAGGCAAAGATAAAAACAAGGCTTGGAACATTTTACCCACCAACCCATTATTCAAAGCTGCATGGCCAGCTCCCAAGCCCACCAACCACAACTGTCTTATATACTTTTTTTCACACAGGTTGAATTTGAATGTTAGATTTTCAAAAATCACAATACCTGTTTTGTTTAACAATGAAGAGGCCTAATAGCTGGGTGATTTTATAAAAATGAAAGTGGATAGAAAGTAAAGAAAAAAGAAAGACAAACTAATAAGTTCTAATTTAACGAAGAAAGCCCATCTAGAGAAAGGGGAGAAATGTGAGAAGAATCCAATGCTCAAGGTGACTTCTTCCTTTCTTCTGTCTTCTATAGTAGTAGTAGTCACACACACATTTTAACACAAATATAGTTATATTTCAGAATTGTTGCCTTTATCAAACAAAAAAATATGTGATTTTCAAAACTCACAATAACTATTTGATGTATAGTGCTAATGAAATTTTTATAAACATGTATATCACGTGTATAAACTCGTCCCTCTTTTTGTTTGATAAAGGCACGAATGCCGAAATATTACTCTGTTTTTAAATGTGTTTATTTTTTTAGCATCTTATTACTCATTCAGGTTATACGCCTATGTACTAAGGATGCTAATGGGCTAATGTTGAGTAAGGTTGATTTTCTAGGAAGTGTACCCGCATTTGTGTGGAAGGAGAATGTAAAACCATTTTGGATAAAGTGCCCTCTGTACACTTGACTGAGATTCAAACCCCGGTCTCTTTGTCATCTGCAGTCTAGTCTATTGCTAGTGTAACACTTTAGATAAAGCAGCCACCGAAGTGGGTTAAATGTTTAATAGATGTATGTGTGACTACTTTTACTATGGAAGGAAGAAGATGTCACCTTTGCGCATTGGATTCTTCCCACATTTTTCCTCTTTCCCTAGGTGGGCTTTCTTCATAAAATTTGGATTTATTAATTCATTTTTATCAATATCCATTATTATAAAACCATTTAGGCATTGGGCCTCCTCATTGTTAAGCAATGTGTCTTAATGTGAGATGTAAGAGTAACATTTGAATAAAACATTTCTAATAGCTTATCAGATGCATAAATAAAAATTAAGTTTAATGCTACATGTAAAGATATATATTAATTTTAAAATAATGTGCTTTTACCTTATACTATTCAAATATCAACTTTTTCTTATATATATTATTACAATTTTTATTCATATAGTAAATATTTCACATATTCAAGTATTTTTAATGTTTACATGTATATTAGTGTAAAATATTATTTAGAATGAATGGGCGGGTTAAAGTATGTTACTACTGTTCAAAATAAAATAGTTAATATAGTGTTGAGATATAAAATATGTGTATTTAACATGCTTAAGCTCAAGTACCAAAGCCTATCAAAAGAAATATGTTGCAGAGCCTACCATCAAATATGTGTCTTGTAACAACTTACATTATTATAGAAAAAATTGAACAAAGCACATTTATGCTACATTTCCCCTTATTTTAATTCATTTTATTTTAATCTAAATTAAAACCATAATATAGTTTTAAAAACATTGATAGATCAACAGGCCTTTCGACTAAAATAATTTAGGATAAATTTTGATTCAATATTTACCCCAACAAATTGTACCCTGCTCTGTAAATTATTTTACTTGTCAAGCTTAGTTAATTAATGAGTAGGCCTATTGATACCTTCAATAAGGGAAAAAGAGTTACATTTGAATATTTTTCATTTTCCTGGTTATTTACTGTCACATATTTGAAAAAACACTTTTAGAGTTTTTTCATACATATTCCTCAAATGTGACATGAATTTCGCATCATTCTAAGTAGTGTTGACATCATACTGATTTTATATATGAAAAATATTTTTTTACCATTGTAGTTTAACAGCAAGTAAGTAGGCCTTTCTCAATTATACTACCAGTAGGCAATTATAGAAGCTGTTTGTTTATATTTTAATGTGAATGAATTTCCATGCTTAAAATTACTGCTTGTTCTGCTCTGGACATAGCAGGAACAAACAATGTATTAAACAGGAAGTTAATACAACAATAATAACACACAGTAAACAGCATATATGAAATTGTAACAAACATTCAAACATTATTAACCAGTTTAAGTGAAAATAACAGTAATGAACACACAGTTACTGTTGGGTTTTAACATTACAACAATTATATCGATGGCTTGAGGAACTTTACAATATTATTGAAGATTATCCATTAATACACATGCTTCTGAGCATATACAATATATATACATATATATTTGATGTGTCATGTGACCAGCATGGTCACATAATGACATATTACCAACACAACCATACATAATTATCCTACATTAACAAGGAAAAAGATGCAATAGTATAAAACAGGAATAAAAAGGAATGAGTGGTGTTTGTACTAAAATAAACCAGTAATGATCTGTAATTTTAAAAGTATGGAGCACAAACAAGTAGGAATGAGAATTAATTTTAATAGTATAAAGCAGGAACAAGTAAGAATTAAGAGTAATGTTAGTGGTGAATGACAGGAATAAACAGAAATTTAGAATTTATTGGGAATTTATTCATGTTTGAGTGAAAGGAGATTGTAAATAATTTTGGAAAAAATTATTGATACAAAGAGATATAATTATTAAAATCCTTACCTTCCCGTCAGAAAAAAACAGACCAGTCTTAGATTGACGACTTAGTCTGTTTACTCACCAATTTGGGTGATTAGAAATTAATATAAATTATAGTTGTAGCCAGGAGTAATAGGTAGAGACAAACAATTAAGCAAAAGTAGAACATTTCTAAATTGAGGTCTATGGGGTACTGGTACCTAAAAAAAAATGGTAATATCCAAAATTCAAACTAACCATTTTTATTAGCATCTAGGCAGCTGGTACACAATAAATAAACAGCTTTAAAATATTCTACATACAAACACACACATATAAACAATATATACAGTGGCCCCATGGCTTCTTTGGTGCTGACTGACAGTTCACAGCTGACAAGTGACAGCTTTAAAAAGTTACCAGACCAAATTACGTATCCCTACGCCGAACCAGGTGATCTGAAAAAACATGTGTTTAGCAGATGTCACTTTTGACAATCAAAATTTAGGTATATACCTAAATATTGACTGTCAGAAGTCAGCTGTGAGCTGTCAGTCAGCTCCAAAGAAGCCATGGGGCTACTGTACATAAATGAATAAATAAGAAAAATTTAAACACAAAATATTGAAACTTAAATTACCATATAAAAATTACAGACTTGAATAAGTTTATTGCACTCAAATTACATCCCGTTGGGAAAAAATTATTTATCTTGTTTTGATGCAGTTTACTTATCTTAACGCAATAAACTAAGTCTTCAACGTAACTGATTGCATTAAAAATTATGTATTTTATGTCTGGTTGTGATTCAGTGAATCTTCTCAGGTTCATGCTGGGCATCCCATGTTCTAAGAAACCCGCTTGCTGCCGGTGCAGAATTCCCCGTTTTATCTTTTACTATGCGTATTAACTCTAACTTTAGTTGACATTCATTCCATATGTGGTGATTTAATAAATATCGTCAAGCTAGGTATGAATTGAATATAATATCTAAAAACTTCACAATGTATAAGCTTCAAATAATCAAAAAATTTCCTTTTAAAATTCAAATTAAATGTCTATTGATTTAAACATTAATTTACCAGAAAATCATAGTGGGTTCAAATTATCCAATTTTTGAATTAACAATGTCCTATCGTAATTGTATTTAGAAAAACTAAATAGGTAGAAAAGTAGTTTTAAAAATTGCTAGAAATCAAGAGGATGAATTTATAATTAATTTTATTCATTCTGTCTCATACATACATTTTTAATCAATTTGAACTTTATTAAATGGAATCAATAAGGTGTGATATAAATAATTTTTCCCATTGGAATGTCCAGGCCACATTTCTATTTATTAGTAAACATAGGCCCAAATAATAATTTTAAATTAGTTGTTTAGATTTTATTTTTTCTCATAAGTATTAAAATGTAGGCCTAATTAAATTTGAAAATTAATTAAAATTAAATTTACCTGCAACCAATGTAAAAAGAATTTAATTTCAATGTATTTTTTATTCCAATCAACATAGGTAGGCATTACTTACTTTTATATATATAAAAAAAAAAGTAAATTACTGATATTTGTGAACCAGGGGCTACTTCATGTTTTTCCCACAAGATATCACTAAATATCAAAACAAACAATTAAATGACTAACAAAACTATGTTATTTTAAACCTATAAGGTTCATTTAGCTGAATTATTATAACACATTACTCTTAAATGTAGCTTTAAAAATAATTTATCTTAAAATTATTTAGTTATCATGGTATTTAGCATGATAGATATTCAAATATTAACTGACAGCTGACATAGATTGTTTTCAAATACACATTTCCCCCCCTTATTTAATTTACAAGAGACTAAAACCTATCTGACACCTTAGCCCAGTCGGTAGTGTGTCTCTCTACTGAGCTTAAAGTCCCGAGTTCGATTTCTTGCAGGGCCAAAAAATTTATCATAGAGGGTGATATATGTGTTTATCCATTCACAGTGATGAATTATGAATTGCTGGGGACAGGATGATTTTCCTGTCCTAGTCTTAAGTTAGCTTGTAAGGCATATGAAGCTACGACAGGCCTAGCAAGCCAGTAATGGAAAATATAGGGCTTGAATAAAAAACTGGCCCAGGCCAAAAGCTGGAAACAGTAATGAATGTAAAAAATGGCTTAAACCTATTTTTATATAACATATTATTCAATTATTATAAAAAATGTTAATATTTCAATTTTAAACATACGTTTTCTGACCATGAACCAAAATGATTAGTATTTATTTCTTGTCACGGCTTCATACTGCTAAAAATATTGTTCATTCCTGCTTGATCCTGCTTCATACGTTAAAATTACTGTGCATTTTGCTTGCTCTTGTTTCATACTGATAAAATTACTGTTCAATCCTACCTGTTTGTGCTTCAAACTTTTAAAATGACTCTTCATTCCTGCTTGTCACCGTTTCAAACTATTTGGTTTACTGCTCAGTGCTCATTCTTTCTTGTTCCTTCTTAATACTATTTCATTTACTGGTCATTCTTGCATTTTCTTGCTTCATAAAATGTTGTTTACTATTTGTTCCTATTTATGTCAATATTTTTACTGACATTTCCACATTTTTCTGCTTCACAATATTTTGGTTGCTGATTATTACTGATCCAGACCATAATGTTTATTACTCATTCCTTATTCATTCTATGTATACTGGTCTTATGTATACTGCTCATACTTGCTATAACTACTTATTCCTGGTTATTCATGTTACATAATATTTATATTACTGCTCATTACTGTACATTCCTTCTGTACACTGTTTAATATTATTCATTCCTGTTTACTACAAATTACATATAAAATGAACTCTAGGTAATACTGCTTGTTACTGCTTTATAATACCCATTACTGTTACAAATGATGTTAATTTGCATACATTATTAGTCTTTATTGGTGATTTTAATACTTCTAGTTCTTATGGAGTCCTGTCGTTGTGTCAATAGTATAAAGCAGTATCTCAATAAAATGTTGTCTTAAGTAATAAAATAATTATAAATCATGAAAATTTGTTTACATCTTTTTTCCTAATACAGATATTTTAATCAGTGGAAAAGTATAGATTGTGTAGGAAAAAAAAGGCCTGTATTTTAAAGTTCACAAAAAGATAGTAGATAAAAGATATTAAAGATTTTTCAAAAGTTTTTTTAAATTTAATTAGATTTTTTTTATCAACATTTACTTTATTTTTAAGGAAGGTAATTTTTAATTTTATCTATGTGATATCATTTCAGATTTTTTAGTTTTGATTTATCAAATGTTCAAAAGTTTAAGTATTGTTTTACTTAACTTTTGAAGTATTGCTGTGGATAGTAAAATAGTGTATAGTTAAGAGAGATAGGAACAAATATTGGTTCAAACAAAATACGATTTTCCCTGTAAAGGAAGAACCCCAGTTAATACTTTACATGTTTGATACTGGGGAAAAGAGTTTATTCGATCGTTTCACAAATCTGTCACAAATCTTGCCCAAATCTGACAAATATGACCGAATCCAGAACTTTTCCCCATGGCTGACTCTTAAATCAAATGATCTATTTATGTCCTAGCTTTTAACCTAGGCTTGATTTTTCTCTTGAAGTGCTCTAATAGAACGTAATCTAGGTAAAGGAATGGGTTATTAGTGAATCATTTCCTATAGGAAACAGACAGAAACAGCAGAGATAGTTGTATACAATGTGAACTCCATTTATCTCTTGAATCTGCAAGTCATATTTTGTTTATGTCATTATTTCATGTTTGCGAACATAACAGCACAAACAAATGTTGTGGCTACTCTTTTATTTAAAAAAAATAAGGTCAGGAGTCATTCTTCAGTCCTGGAAAAATTTACTTAGGATCGAATATTATGTTTAGTGTTATATGCCTGTTTATTACCAAATTAAATTGGTGTGGAAATTTACTATGGGTTGCTATTGTTGCTCTATTTTTGTACTATGTAAGATTATATAATTTAATAGTTATGGAAATTACTGTAACGTAAAAATTGTAATTTTATATGGTCATACCCTTGTAATTTTAACCTTTTTTGTATTGCTCAACAGAGTAAGGCCAACAACAACAGCAATTCCTGAGCCCCAAACAACACCGGTTCCAATGAGGTAAGAATAATTTATTTTTATGAATGTATTCAACATTGGAAATCAAACTGGGTTTATATTAAAGTCTTAATTTTGGTTACTCTATCTTAGCATGTTATTTACATGTATTTAATCCTATAGTTTTTTACTAATTTTTCTACATATTTATACTTAAACTGAAACAAATTTTGGGCATTTTTTCATTTAAAAGTGAAATAAGGCTATAAAAACAATGTGTGATTAATTAAACTCTTTTTTTTACTGCCATGCAAGTATTTTTGGGAAATAGACTATAATTATTTTATATTCAAGCTAAATTTAAGAATAAGATCACATTTTACAACCTGTTACAGATAATTTATTATATAGAATGTGTTTTTTTTTAAAAAAAGCTTGCATTTGTTTATCTCGAAAAGCATAAAAGTTGTGCAGTTTTGAGGGGGATAAAAACAACATTAATAAACTTTGAATTGGATGGACGCTTTCAATGTTATTTCAAGGTAAACTTTGTTTTTATACTAGAAACCTGTATTATTTTCTGCGGTATCTTATAAACACAATAAAAAAAAACTTTGTGAGACGTTTTTTATTCAAGCGTTATGTTCAGAGGTGGGCGGGTACTTTGGGATACACAATCATAGGACCATTATTTTGTTAGCGAAATATTAGTAGTGAGTTGTACTTAGAAATGCTGAAAGATGTTATTGATACGCTTACTACACAAGAAATAGAAAACCATATAAATGAGAATGGTGTGATTGCTTAGATGAAGATTTTTTTATTTCCAAAAAAGGTGGAGCACCTCCTCACTACACAATCAGTGTTCAAAGATGGCTCGATAGTACTTTTCTGAACCATTGGATTGACAGAAGAGGGCCTAATGAATGGCCCGTAAGATCCCCAGATCTAATAAGCCCCTTACATTTTTTTTTCTACAGGGCTACATATACTTCATTCACGGTAGGAGTTTACCTCTGAAAGGTCTTTTTTCTTACCAATATCCTACTATATAATAGATTTCTGGTAGGGAAAAAAGTCCTTTCTCAGGTAAACTCCTACCGTGAACGAACTTTAAAGTCCACTGATTATAAAACAAAACCTAGCACGATAAAAGAGCTCCACCAAAGGATTACCACAGTTTTCAGAAATATTCCTAGAGATGTTTTTCAAAATGTCAGATGTGCATTTGCAGGTAGACTGTTTTATTGCATGGAAAATAATGGAGAACACATTGAACAATTGCTGTAATTCTTTTTGGTCATATTTTGAGACAGTAAAACAATAATACCATCCTTAAATTAATACAGTTTGATAGAAAATCATACTTTGTAATAATTTCTTAATATCTTGAAATATATTTGAAAATAGACTTCGAATAAAAATATGTTTCACATAAAAGTTGTTTTTTATATAAAATAAGATGTTGCTAAAAATAATAAAAGTTTATATTTTAAAAACAAAATGTACCTTGAAATAACCCTGAAAACGTCCATCAAATCAAAAATAAATATTGCTATCCTCTTTCCCCCTTGAAACCTCAAACATTTTGTTTAAAAATATTTTTCTTGTCTTGCATACTTCACGATATAAACAACTGGAAACTTAAAATTTAACTTTTCTAGTATTCAATTTTAACACAACAGCTATAGTTTATTTGATTAAGAATACACATGTGTTACTGAAGAGTAACATCCATTTAGACAGGTTTGGAAAGGCTTCCCATTACTTTTGGAGAGTCCATCCAGAGTTTGATTCCTGGTTGAGTAGTTTTTACTTAATGGTTTTCCACTTTCCCTTCACACAAGTGCGGGTACACTTCCTACTAATATATCCTCCCTAATCCCTAAAATCATTAGCCTTATAGTATATGAGCCCGAATGGTTAGTAAGACACGGTGCAAAAAAAATAATTCAATGGTGAGAGTAGAATATATTGGATGTAATTTATGAAATCCTATTTACCAAAATTACTTAATATTTAGTCCTAATTAGTCATAATTTGTTGAAGTCATCATACTTAAAAGCTAGTCAATTTGTATTGTTGACTTTAACATAATTAGTATGTAATGTGCAATATTATTAATTTTACTATTAGTTGCTAAACAAAATTAACAACAAATTAATAACATCATGATATTTTTAGGTTGACTAAAGTCATGTAAAATTTTGTTTTGTAATTTAAATACAAGCTAACTGGTTTTTAGTGCATATATACATTATGTACTATGTATAAACTAAATTACACTGTATTATATATACCATATATAAGTATCAACAAGTCTAGTAATGGTTGGAATGTTGGTATTCTTTTATGATGAGTTGCAGTTGTTTAGTGTAGCCATCTTTAAGTGTGCGCATGCGCAGCACGTATCTTTACCAGACAATAGACAGTCGACATGCCCGTTATAAGTATAGGATGCACATCCGTGACTTTGTCAATTGTAATTTTATTGTGTTAATTGTTTATTCGGTTTACTTGACCGTAATACTCTATGTATTCTTACTGTTAAGGTATCACAAAATGATATTTCAATTTTCTTACACATTTAAACAATTCTTTCCCTCTGAAACCTGGGCTGGTAAATCAGTTAATAGTTAATTTATATGTATAGGAATCTAATGTTATGTTTCTTTGATTTTATTATGGCTTTTAGAGTAAGCACACCGACCAGAAACCGTGGTACTGCCTCTTACACAGCAACAGGTGTCGGGGGAGGAGAACTGGTGAATCGCGGTACCCCAGCTTCTGTCAGGTAACATTTCTCAGTAGTCTAGTTAGCAATTAATTTGTAATCATTCGAAATGTATCCTTACAGTGTTTGATGAAATCCCTGGATATGGAAACTTTAATCAAATAGATAGATTTTAAATTTAAAAATTAGTCATAAAGAGTATTCTCAACGTCATTTTAAGCATCAAGGCCTGTATTAAATCACTAATGACTCCACCATTGATGAAATATTTACGATTTTTCTTAAGTTTCTAAGTAGTTCTTAAGTTTTCCAAAATCTATAGAGAAATTTCACTTTTAAAACTTTATTAAGACAAATTATTTGCATTCAATTTACAAATATAGGCATTTTAAATTGAAACCTAGATATTTGTATTACCAAAGTGATAAATACTAGGGGTCTGCAAGCTTCTTTTTTTCATTTGAGTCTGTATTTCAAAAATTTTCCGAGTTTGAGTGTATTCATAATTTAATTAATTTTAAAATGATAAACGATATATTTATTTATATTAAATGTAAAATGGTATATTAAAAATGTCACCAGTCAAAATGAATATAAAATGTAAATATCATATTTTTTAAATGTGAGAGTTTAATAATATATTAAAACAACACATATTCTTAAAACAAGAATTGCAAATAAATATTTTTTGGGGGAAAAAAAGTTTAAATAATGAAAGTACTCATTTTTATATTATAAATAACATATAAAAAATATGATTTAAAATAAATAACTGGACCAGATCATAGGCTGGAATCAGTAATGGATGTAAAGTAAAAAAATTTAAAAATAACTAGAACGTTCAAATAAAAATATAATATAAAAAATAATCAAAATGGTGCCAACACTCATGCTTTTAAAGACATTTACAATTACACTCAAGATTGCATAAAAAGTTTATAAAATTTATGTTTTGGTGAGCTAATATTTGTAACTTTAACCACCCTATAAGAAAAATTAAGAATCACAATCAGATATTTGAAATGCTTCATCTATCGTTTATTAGTCAATGCGATAATTGTGCATGATCACTTCATTTGTTCCAATTCCATTTATCTATGTGCATTTGTGCATGCCCCTTATATGGGCTCTAACTAGAAAATTATCTTATTATGGAATTTATTTCAATTCAATTTATAATGCTTATTAAATTTGATGTTTGTACTTTAAAATGAAAAATAAGATGGTAAAATAAAATTTATAGTAGACAATATGAAATAGTAAATGCTTTTTTTCCCATAAACGTTAAGGGTTTCGTAAAAAATTTATTGCAATGTTGATCAACACTGATTTTAGACAGGTTACATCAGTTCAGTTGAAAGGTTTTATTGTTTCATAATCTCAAAGACTTACCCGTTTCCAAAGTTCTTCCCACACACTTTATATTGCCTTCGCCAATTTCGTTGTCTCAGTCTATACAGCTTTGATCCCTGACTAATGAACACAATCACAAACTATTTTTAAAAACATTACATTGCATTACATTGATGGCAACAAACTTAAAAAACACATATTTTCTTGGTTTCATTTAAACTCTAAAAAAAGCCTATATAAATTGTTTGGGTCAAATCTTGGCGAGGGGGGAGTGGTTGACCTCCTCCAACCCATCATCCCCTAGCTACAGCATAGTTGTCATTACACGTTAATTTATATTTATTTTGTTGTCCAGATCTATTATGGTTCTATCTTCAATATTACATATTTAAATTATGTTTTATCATATATTTAATGTACTACACTATTTACAATATTAATAAAGAGATATTTATAAATGATGGGTTGTTTGTTTTTTAAAAATTCATATAACAGTTAAGTTTATTTTTATTCGCTACTAAATTACTAGAAACTTAACCAAATAGTATTTATGCCATAGCAATAATTAATTATTTAATTATAGTCTGATAACAAAACTTTAAACTGATGTAAGATCACAGGAAAACTGTTAGGTTGTTGTGGAATTGACTAAATAATTGACCCAACTAAAAAACTAAACTAACTGAACTCAACCCAATGAAGAACCACTGGAATTGACTAAACCTATTTTGGTCTCTCCTACTTACGTAACACAAAAAGGTGATGGAATCCTTTATCTCTGGACCAAGAAGAGGCCTTGATATTGGCGGAAAATTAAAATCAATTATTCAAAAACTAAAATAAATGGTACAAAACTCCACACTGACTTTATCGCTCCATTATTTAAAAATTGAGATATTTACTCAAAACTCGCCCTACTTATGTAAAACATTTTTTGACTCCCGGTTTTAAATTTTATAATCTAATTTTAAAGGAGATAAGTCCTCGTTTGTATATTTGGACCAATAAAAAAAGTTCGCTATTGTTCCCACAAGGGTCAACACTTTGTATTAAAATTTTGACTTCCGGTTAAAATTTTCAACATGTTATTAGGGGATGCACGTGTTGAAGTCATCACATTGCTATTAAATTCATAATTTAAAAATGTTGGCCAATTGAGTCTAAAATGACAGATATAGATCATTGATGTACAAACATTTTCCCTAAAGCCCCACCCAGAATAGAACAGAACAACAAACACGAACATGTTCACGACAAGTGTAGAAGGTTTTTCGAAACGAACATTGTAACAAAATGTGTTCGTTGCCCTGATCGGCACTGATCCACCAGTTGTTGGTTTTGCCCAGCATTAGAAAATGAAAAGAGCCATTTTGTTTATAATCTTAATCAATGCCTAGATACAAATTTTAATCAAAATCGCTAGAGCCCATTTTGAGAAAATGGTGTTTTCTTGTTTTGACCTTTAATAAACTACTCATAATTTTAGTATTATAGGCAGAAACACAGACAGATGGCATTGCAAAAATTACATTTTAGGGTTCCGGGGGTTGTGAAATGTCAACATACATCTACAGCTTGGGTTAGATTTTTTTTTGACAGTTGCAATACTTTACCTTGAGTGTGTGAAAAATTAAAAAATATATATTTATCTGTGATTAGTTTTATAAAATATATTTCAAACATAAGATTTTTTTTATAAATAGACCTACATATTTGCAAAGATGCATTATTTCATATCTCAAAGACTTACGGAGATATAATTAAAAATTAGAATTTATGCATCAGTACAGAACCCTTAAAGTCATTCTGATGAAAAATTGAGGGTAGCAATTTTGTTTACAATATAGATCAAAGCTTAGAAATGAAAGTTAATCAAAATCGTTAGAGCCAATTTTAATACAATTGATTTTTTATCTTTTCACTCTCAAGGAAACTACCCTTAATTTTAGGGTTAGATATTAAATTCCAAAAACACCTCGGGGCAACCCTATGAAAACCCTAGCTACCAAGTTTTAACCCAATCATTAAAATAGCTTAGGCTCTAGCCCGAGGTACAGACAGGCAGCATTGCAAAAAACACTTTTTCGGATTGGGGGGATCATGAAATGTTGACATTCATCAAAATCTCATGTTCAATTTTTTTTTGACGATAACATTAATTTCTTTACCTTGAAGGTAGCAATAAAGTAAAAATCATTTGGCTTAGTTTTATTCCGAAACACATGTACTTCCTTTTGAAAGTTGAACTCTAAGTACACTTGCCTTAAGGCTAATATCACTACTAACACAAGCAAAAGTGTCAAGAAATTGTCGAACAATTTTTCCTAAACTCCCCCCCCTCCCCCCTTCCCCACGTTGCCTTACTTTACAAGATAACAGAGGCCCCTCCAAGTTCCAGTGCTTATATCAGTAAACTAAATGTATTGAATCATAACAAGTATCAAGAAGGGAATTTAATAAAAATAAACCAATAGCAAATACAGTAGAATTATAATACTAGGCAATTGGAGATTTGTTTGCGACACGTTGACTACAGAACTGGCTGAATGACATCATATTGTGAAAATTGAATATGAAAGATAGGTTGATTAATTCATATTAAAGTATTTATGTTAGTGCTAATGATAAACTAATGCAAGATGGAATATTAAACATGTATGGAAAAGTTGGTGTTATAATTGAGTGCAAGAATATTGTGAAATACAGAAACGCTCTTGATCTTTGATTTGCTTTTCACAAAATAAAGAATATTATTAATGTCAGTCTAGTCCAGCAGGTATGGAGAACATATCGGCATTGGAAGGATGTTTCTTCATGAATTCCTCGTAGGGCCGCACACTTCATGTACAGTAAATTTTGCCAAAATATGATAGTTCGCCAACCATACTAAACCATCACTAAAAGTGATTAATTTTTTAACATTATGATTTAAAAATAACGATTGTATATTTTAGTTAAATAAAATACACAATGTTTGATATTGTATTATTTATAATCACTGAAGATAAATATGTGAAAAGGCTGCACCAATCACTTGAAAAGGCTGAAGGTTCCCCATCCCTGAATTAGTACAATTATATTCATATTACCCACTGTTGTCTAGTTTTAATGTTTTTCTAGTACATTATTACAAGGCAAATGTGTATCATAATCACTTTACTAGTACTATGTTGTATTAACAATTTCAAAGAAAAATGTTTATAGTTAGCACTTTTAAGCTGTGATTTGTGACTACATTTTATTTTTTCCACCAACTAACAAAGCTGCAAAGATTTCTAATCACTTATTCACATGTCCAAAGTTTCATAATTTTACTTTAAACTTAAGTTTTATGTGTTCCCAGGTCTCGTCCAACCCTTAAACCATCCACTGCTATTGTTTCCAAAGCAGCAGAATTTGTTGATGTCTACAAATATCCACCTAGGAGGTAAAAATAGAGTGTTTATTTAACTAATATTTAATGCCTTGGATACTTTTATTTCTGCATAATTCTATTATTTCCCAAACTCGATATTGGTTAAAAATGTGGTGGCCCAATAGCTAAATAATAGTATAAAGTCCGTTCACCATAGGAGTTGTTTTCTGAAAGGCCTTTTTCCCTACCAGAAATCTATTATATAGTAGGATATTGGTAAGTAAAAAGACCTTTCAGAGGTCAATTCCTACCGTGAATGGAGTATATGTATGAAGTTAAGTGCACTGAGCAAAAACAATTGGTAATAAATAAAATGATAGAATAGTGGGAAAATAATGGAGTACAAATAAAAGTAAAAACACTAACACATATTTACACACATTTCAATATTTCAATGCTATGTGCTCTAATATTTTCCTACTATTCTATCATTTTAAATAATTTTATAATAATGGAAATTGATAAAAATAGAGAAAAAGGAAAAATAAACTAATTCTTGTAAGTTTAATTATGAAAGCCCACTTAAGGAAAGAGGAAAAAATGTGGTATGAATCCAATGCGCAAAGGTGAAATCTTCTTCCTTTCTTCTATGACTACTTCTATAAGTCGTTCACGAGCTAAGTTTACCTGAATGACAGCTCGAAATGTTACTAGAAGTTATCCCTAATATATCACTACGCCAACAGCTGACATCTATCACTTTGGATGACTGTAATGAAAACAGATGGTAATATATCAATGTGATAGTTAACCACAGTAATTTAGGCCAATATTATTTATATATTTATTTGAGGTCGGACACAAAGTTTGTTTATAGTTTTATTCCTCTTAAAAAAATATTAACACCACTTTCACAAAAACTTCTAACGAACATAGCTTCAAAATGGCGACCAACAAATCTAAACCATATGATTGATAATAACGGTAAACACGTTTTTTACAATGATACAGACACGCAGTTGATGAAAGTATTTTATTCAGTTAAATATTTAAAAATACAATAAAATAATCATAAAATCATTTATTATATGTAAAAAAAATACAAGAATGTTTTCTTTTCCAAGTAAATACGATGCCTGCATTAAAAGGTATTGATGTGTGCACTATATTAAACATAATCAATAACGTTCCAAAACGAAATATAAGTACTTTTAATTATGTTTAAAATATTGTTTTGAGTTGGATAAAACAAAATTATTTAAAAAAATGAAATAGTATGAGAAAACTTAAGTTCATGTTATTTTAAATGTAATATATAACAGGAAATTAAAGATCTTTACATTTATAACAAAACTGTGATCTTTTACAAGTGTTGGCAACCCAAAAACCTAAACATATGATTTTCGAACTGTCATCCAGGTAAAAACCTATTGTGAACGGAATATACAATAGAAGACATTGGATTATTTTCACATTTTTCCTCTTGCCTTAGGTGGGTGGCATTGGAGTGTAGCGTGTGGTCAATTCTGAACAAAGGGAAGCAATGAGGCTACACTAAAGGAGGTCTAATGGACGCCAGTTTAATAGGAAGCTCACAGTGGTCCTTCCTTGTTTTTGTAGATTTTAAAGTATTGTGAAGAAGAAATGAAAGGAGGGTGACACAAAATATTCATGGAATAAAACAAAATAATTGGTGATTTTAGAAATATTACTCAATCACTAAACTATATATATATTTAAATAATAATAATAATAATGATAAAAACAACAATAACAACAATAGTAAATTTACAATTGTCGAAACTTTCTCTTGGGCTGTGGCCTGCAAATCAGTTTGACCTTTGGTATGACTTAATAGTTTTGCATATATTATTAATATCACTGAATACAGATTTATTCTACATGCCATTATCGTTAGTAAATACAAAGGTCAACTATAAGTTTATAATTTTCCACTAACCCAATACCCTGATTACTAAACACTTTAATAAAATTGATTATTGAAACAGCAAAGTTTTTTTGTGTGTGTGTGTGTGTATATATCTATATATCTATATATATATATATATATCTCAAGGCTGTAGTTGGGAGGTTTTTGGGGGTTCAAACCCCCCACTGTCAAAATTTAATAACGAAATATATCTGGCTTTTTTTATGGTTCAAACAATATCAATATTAAGGTACAAGTACAAATTAGGGGGCTGTGTTACCATAAAAATCACTTCAGAGAGCTTCTAAAAGTGTTTAATGTTTAGAATATTTTATAGCCTATGGCAGTTATGGTGTTATGTTACCATAAAATATACTTCAGAGAGCTTCTAGAGGTGTTTAATATATATAATTTTTCCTAGCCTTTGGCATTTATGGGGCTATGTTGCCATAAAAACACTTTGGATAGATTCTAGAGGTGTTAATCATTTAGAATTGTTTCTAGCCTCCGGCAATCGGGGGATGTGCCCGCCAAACCACCCCTGAAATTATTGATTGGCTACAGCCTTGATATATATACTGATATGATCTGTGACAATACTAGCGCTCATGTAATTGTATCTTAACATAGGTTGCAGATAGGTTACAGTTCATTCTGATAAAAACATATTGAGTCAATAATAAAAAAGGATATGGCTGAAGTGCAGTCTCCACGCTTGCAAAGAATTAAAGTGAAGTTACTTAAGTATGATCTAAATGAGTGTAACAAGCCTGGTAAGGAAATGTTGATTGTTGATTTACTCTCAAGAAATTTTGTGAAACAAGTTTCGAGTAATGAAAAGTTTTTCACTGAATTTGTGCATACCATTAATATGACAGAAACAAGACAAGCTGAATTTAGAGTGGAAAGTAAGAAATATCAAGAGTTGGTGAGACTAAATAGGTTGGCAAAAGGATATGACTAAAGTCATAGATGAGGTTAAAACATGTTTTAAAAACAGGAATGATATGGATAGTCACTGATCTAGTATTTCTCAAGGTTCGAGTAACTGTGCCCAAAACCCTTTGACAAAAGATGCTAAATCAACTGCATGAAAGTAATCAACAACAAAGGGCAAAACAAATATTGTACTGGCCGCAAATTAATGAGGACATAGAAAATAACTGATGGTTTTGAGAGATTTTCCTGATTCCCATTTCAAAAAGTTGCAAGTGACATTTTAGAGTTTGCCGAGCAAGATTTTCTTGTTATCATTGATTGATTTTCAAAATGGTTGGAGATCATTCTGTTGGAATCAAAGACATGTAATAGTGCCTTCAAAAATCTTTTCGGCTGATGGCATTCCTATAGAGGTAATTTGTAATAACATGGCATTTAACTCAATGGAGTGTAAGAAATTTGCAGAAGAGTGGAATTTTAAGATTGTGAATTCCAGCCCCTACTACCCAATGTCAAATGGCCTGGTGGAGTGTGCTGTGCATATAGCTAAAAACAAACTAAAAAAATGTGATGATCTACAAATGGCCTTATTGGAATACGGAAACACGCCCATAACAGGATCTGACAAAACACCATCGCAGTTGCTTAGCAATAGAAGATTTCAACCAAAGATATTAATCAGGAAAAATTTGCTACAGCCTGAAAAAATGGACTATTCTAGAGAAAAATAAAAAGCAGAAAATAAAAGGAAGTTATATGAACATTACTATAACAGATATCAGTAGCGGATTTAGGCTTAGGCCCGTGAGGCCCGGGCCTAGGGCGGCAAATTTTGAGGGGCGCCAAAATTTTTAAGATGACTAAAATTTTTAAGATGACTAAAATTAAAAATCGATTGGGTTCTGGAGAAAGATCATTTTCCACTGTGAAAAGAGTGAAAAGTTATTTGCGTGCAAGTATGAAACAAGACAGACTAAATGCACTTGCATTACTAACCATTGAAGCACAATTGGTTCAAGAAATTAAGTATGAGGAGGTCATTGATATTTTCGCACGGACGAAAGCAAGAAAAAAATTTATTATATGATTAATCAGATAAAAATAATTTATATTTTAATTACAAGCAATTTATTATTAATTCTATATTTAATTGTTATGTTAAAAAAATAAATGTTTAATTTATACCTGAATTAGATTTCTTATTATTATTGTTATTATTTTCATTATTTTATACACACACATATATGTGTATATATGTTTTTATATATATATACTGTTACAAAAAAAAAGGGCGCCATATCGTCTCGGGCCTAGGGCGTCCTCAAACCTAAATCCGCTACTGACAGATATACAAAAGGACAAGATGATTTTGAAAAAAGGCTACAGCATTGTCATTAGGGAAGGTAAGATCTGGGAGCCGGCAAGAGTTTCAAAAAATTTAACTGAACCTAGGTCATACGAGGTAAAGACAGAAAATGGAAATAAAGTGAGGCAAAACAGTTTCCATATGCATTATTCAGAAACCTGATATGAAGTCAAGTGTATTAACAACAGAAACATCATGTTCACTGGGAAATTCAGAGCTGACTGAAATTGATAAACATCCTAGAATAATCCAAAGGAGCAAAAGAGTTGCACGTCTTCCAGTACGATATCAAGATTATAACATGAATTAGACCACTTAGTACTGATTACTATATATGGTCTTATTTGTTTATTCTGTAAGGGGAAGATGTGATATGATTTGTGACATGACTAGCGCTCATTGTATCTTAACATAGGTTGCAGATCCTGGTAAGATATCTTTTTGTTTTTGTAATGTTTTTATAACATGTAGTGACTGTGTGTACCAGATATGTTATAGATATTAAATAAAATTAAATACAATAATAAATGGTGGTACATTGTAATAAACAGTGAGACATAATACAACAAACACACACACACACATATATATATATATATATATATAGAGAGAGAGAGAGAGAAAGAGAGAGATAAAAATTGCCTAAAGATGAGAGTGGGTCTGCCTGTTTCAATTATTTGCTATTTTTTTGTCAAAAGACCGAAATGAAAAACTATGCTTCAAAATATTATGAATTGTGTCACAGCACCTTCTCTTCCACTGGTTCACTTGTTGACACACTCGTCATTCTACTACTGTACGTAAATAAACAAACCGCTTCCCTTGGAGGATCAAACTAGCGTCAACATTCTGTAAAATAAAACTAAACATACTGTAAATTGATGATAAATAAATTATTTTGTAATAGAGTGACCAAAATTATATCTATAAACAATAAATATTGCTAAAAAATCTAAAAATAAGATTTCATCAGTATATTGGGTATGATTATACATCAATCATGAAAGTATTATTAATATTATTATAATTATTATTATTATTATTATTAATATTATCATCGACATTATCATCATCACTAGGCCCCCCC
>CABFVX010000787.1:185016-224608 GCA_902151425.1 Timema shepardi
CTAGGCCCCCCCCCCCATACTTTCCTACCCATCTACCTCTTTCTCGTCCCCTAAAGCTGTTGAGATCATACATGAGGAACTCTACAAATGAAGACAGACTTAATGGGCTTCATGTACATACATCCAGAGGTGTCAGTTACAGACCCATGTGGAAAAATGCCAGATCTGGCCCAGGAGTGGAATTGGTCAGATCTGGGAATGCTAGATATTCCCCAGATATGGCTCAAATCTGACCCAGATCTAGACCAGTTCTGGCCAAATATGATCTCTCCACACGGGGAGGATGAAGTTCTCAATGAACTTTCTATGAAGCCAAGGAAAATTAACATAAGACTAAATTGAATAATTACAAAAGTGATTTTGTGAGTTATGAGTTAGTGCAAGTTGGTTATTTAAGTTTTCAGATTCTAGCTCATAAAATAATTCTATAAATCAAATTTTCAGAACACAATTTATCGAGACTTGCATTTTTGTATATGTTCATATAAACTTAATAGTCTTAATAATTAGAGAAATGTGACCATTTTTATAGATTTTAAATTATTTTGGATATTAGTGTATTTCTTTTGATGCATTTGTATTCTGCAGTAATTAAATTTTTTAATTTTCCCGCGGGAAAAACCACTGTACCCCGCTTGGTTGGTCAGTGAAACTACTCCCCCTCCCCCTCCCCCCACCACACACACAAACAAACGAATCCTGGCTGTGCCAGTTGACCCTGTTGTTAAGTATATTATTTATTCAATTCAATGTTGTAGTGTGTTATCAGGGTGTATGTTGACAGAGTATGTAAAGCTTGTTAAATCTCTTATCTTGAGTTGGCCCTCATTAGACCAATCATCCAGAGACTACATTCTACATGCTACTCAAAATATAACCTCGCCTGGGTGTATAGTATGACTATTTAGTCCTGGCAAGTATAGTTTTTCCACTTTGTGGAGAGAACATAGTAGCTTAGGCCCCTATTCTGATAAAATTACACTGTATTTATTATTTACTAACATTGTATTAGTTATTATTTATGATAAACTATTAATGATATTACCATTGTTCATAGACAAATTCCAACACTTGAATCCATTGCAATTTTATATTTTTTACTAGTAGTTATTAGTACAGTAACTGTTACAACTGTTATAAAACATTATTAACATATTATATATATATATATATAATATGTTAATATATATATAAATTAAATGTCACATTTTTTACAAGTTATTCTATATGTATTAAATTTTGGGCCCACGATGTGAATTGATAATCGGGTTTGGCCCTTGGGATGAAAAACGTTGAACCAGCCTAATACACGTAAAATATTTCAGAAAAATATGCAATATCAATTAAAGTGCAAATTTTAGCGAAAAAATAACTAACGTGTTCATCATTGCAAGCATTCTTGTTTGAAAACTTTTAAAACAAATAAAAGAAACATAAAAGCAATAATAAATTTAATTTACATCCTATTAAAACAAAAAGTGGTTCCTCATTAATTCCTTTTACTATAGAATTAAATCGTTCCAGAAAAGCTACTTTAAAATGAATTAATGCCAAAGAAAGGCACTCACTAAAAGAAACATGAATCTATACTTTAAACTTAAAACTGAAATGTCTAAGTTATAATAAATCCCTTTTTAATTTAACAGGCCTGATCCAGTCTATCCAACTCCTCAGGTTGATAAAACTGCTGCTAAGTGCCGCAAAGATGTTTGTCTTCTACCTGACTGTTACTGTGGTGGAAAAGAAATTCCAGGTATTGTTTGCATGTTGAACAAATTTATTATAATAAATAGTAAATATCATGTCAAAACTTGTACCTATAGTGTAACATCCTCAATTTACCTAGTGTTTATTTTATCAACATGAGTTGTATCAATTTGTTGGGGTCATTGTAAACTGGAGGTTTGAGAGAGGTATTATGTGACTGTAATCTAAACATTTAGCGACAGAATAGTCACATAGGTCGTAGAAGATTCTGATGGCTTCTGATGGCTTTGAAAAGTTACCAGACCAAATTATGTATCCTTACGCCGAACCAAATGATCTGCAAAAACATGTGTCTAGCAGCTCTCACTTCTGACAGTCAAAATTTATGTTTATACCTAAATGTTGACTGTCAGAAGTCAGCTGTGAGCTGTCAGTCAGCACCAAAGAAGCCATGGGGCTAATGTAGTTTCAGTGGCCTAGGTTAGTTAACATGGAGAAAATGGTTGTGACTCATCGCTCAGACACTGACACATTCAGCCAGAATTTACAACAATAATCCATTCCTTCACTGTAATCAATAAACTAATACTCATGAAGACCACTCTTAATACTTCTCATTCCAGACATCCTGACGAATATATATAGGGGGTAGAAAAGGGAGTTGTCACAAAAGCTACGATATAGATAATATGTTTAAAAATTAAATATTCTGGTAATATCACTATGACTAAAATTATTTTATAAATTATTGTGTTCATCAAGCAGAAAATTCAAGTAGAATATATAATACATATGCTTATAACATCAATTGGCTACTTGAAAGTAGAATATATATTTTTAACAATTTAAATACATATAAAGTAGGAAAACTTTGCATACAATATAATATTGCAATCAATCTTCTTGGAACATATATTTAAACTATATAAACCCCACAGTTTATTTTATTTTAGCACCAAGAGTAGTTAGTACTATTACTACTTGCTAGAATATGATGCTTACTAAAAATTTATATTCATTATAAAAGACACATAATTAGATTTTTTTGGCTGGAATTTGAAATTAAAACTAGTCCAACTCTAAATGGAATCTAAATATATGTTAAAAAATGACATCTGAGCATGAACATTAAATTCAGAACCTTTGGATTAATGTGCTAATTTTCACTTACTGGGCTATTAAGTTTTGTCCTATACTTAGAGTTATACAGTACACTCTTAAATTTAGGGGAAGTCTTTAAATAAAATATAATTAATTAATTGTAATAGCACTTTTAATTAAAGTCTATTCACTAAAACCATGGAATAGATTCCGTTACAATAAGATGTAATTCACGTTACTTTTAAACATGAGGCACATTGAGTTTTTAGTGCCTAATTGTGCTTGTTAGTGCATCACTTGTTAAAATGCAATGTTTCGTTTCATTTACCCTGAAAATTAGGGAGGTTACCTTGCTTGGTTCCATTATGGTGTAGCTTATAGGATATTACTATTGTGTAATCAATCAAGATAAGACTACAACTTTTCATGTATGGATACTTAGTCCATACCATATACTTGTCAATAGTAATTTAAACACCACCAGAATATGTATTTCCAAGCAACTTATCTAACAGTATTGAAAAGAAGATGACATGTCTCCGAGCAAGTCCTGATTTTGAGAACGACCTAATAACATATTTACTGTGAGAATGAAAGCATGTGACACCAATGGTATTACAATAATGTTGTCTATGCTATGGTATTTGGTTGCGAATCTGTTTTTCCATGCCAGTTTGGTTTGGTTTATTGTATTTATCTTACATTTTTATATACTGCCTGAGATAATAGAAAATCTTTGTATCGACGATAATTTATCATGTTTACCTTTACTACCTCATGAAATGCTCATTCCTCTAGCATCATGTCACACATTCTTTTTGGCATCGTGACTCAAACTGATTGGTTTTACTTATTGGCATAAAGCATAAAGCCCTCTTTCCATAGGTACTAACTTATATTCTATCCATGTCATTATATAGGGCCTATCACTATTTATGAATTAATAATTTCATCCATATTTATATTCTATATTATATATATATCTTATACTAATAACAGTTAAACTATAAAAGATTGTCAACCTATTAAGGAAAACCAAAATAAAAAAATAAAATTTGAACAATATTGATATAACCATAAAATACTTGTGTGAGGCTATGAATTAAATTTTTTTATTTTCGAATTACCGATCAAAATATAGGATACTAATAATTTATTTAAGGGCTAATTTTGTTTTATAATTATTTTGCATGTGTGTTTATAATAAATAATTGTTCATAATTTTATGGTACCATGGAACAATTACAGCACTACTTTATTCAAAGCTAGTGGCCAAACTTCACTTATTAATAACAGGTTTATAATAGATATGTGTATTGAACGAATTGTCTTTTGTCTATTCATTATGGTAATTTACTTTAAGTTTCTTCCAAATTAATTGTATAGTATAAAATGTATTGAGGTTTTTTAACACTTATTTTCCAATGCCAGCTCTTGGTAATAAATAAAATGATAGAATATTAGAAAAATGTTAGAGCACAAATAAAAGTAAAAACACTAACACATATTTACACACACATCAATATTTCAATGCTATTATAGCATCTTCCTTAGGAAGTAGTAGTAGCCAGCTATGGAATGTCTTACATAAAATTGGTCATGTCATGAGTAAATTGAAGTGTATATTAAAATTGAGAAAGTTTAAATATCTGAAAAACAAGTATTGGGCTATTTCATTGGGCTATTGCATTAAAGCCAAATCATGTGAGTCGCACTGCCGAAAAGAACTAATGACATGGAACTAGAGAAATTGACAGCATATGTTAAGGTTATACACATATATGGTTATTACTCTAATTGGTTAGGGATGAGGATGGAAGCATTTTAGAGGTAATCTATCTGCATTTGTTTGGAGGGAGAGTGGAAAACCATTGAGGAAAATCACCCTCAGTATACCCGACTGGGAGTTAAACCCCGATCTCCTGGTTTTCAGTAGGCCAGTATAACACGTGAGCTATGCCTTATATCATTTGGCCACTGAAGCGATATTGAGTGTACACATAATTAAATACAGTAGGTTTGAAAATAATTTATTTTCTCAGACATCAGAACAAAAATGTCACATAAATATAGTAATCCAAATCAAATTGTCATGGCAAAACGTATTTAAAACATTAACATAATCCCCCCTCAACCCTCAATCTTCTCTCCCACGGTAGCAAAACCACTGGTGATACATGCTTTTATTCCCACAATCAAGAAATAATTTATGGAATTAGGCCATTCTGAGACCTTCCTTAGAACTATGCAATCTTCTTTGTAATACTATGTGTTAGGTTGCTTAGAAATCCACTTTTATCAATTTTAAAAATATATTCCCCCAACATTTGTGGGGAAAACTTAAATGATTTTAGAAAAAAGTCAATATTATTTAATGTGCTCTAGAAAGGTGAAACCATTGGCAAGATTTTGTAATTCATACTAGTGCCAATTTTTTTCTGACGAGATCATTTTATGGCATTGATTTGCAGATGAGTTTTTACTTGAATGAAAATAAGTTTAGATTTCTCTACAGTTGCTTTGTTTTTAACAACGTCTTTTGCCTTTTTATTTTGCTTGATGAAGTAGTAGACAAACCTATAGTACGGCTAATTCAATAACTTGCAATTTTGTTCAATTTAATTCAGAATTTTCTTTCTTTTTAAGTCTAACTATTTGGTCATCCCTCCTTAAGAATATAAATATATCTAAAAGTAGCCTGTTATTAAATCTAATTTTCACATATATTAAAGCAAAAACCTAGTTTTGTCTCCAAAAGGTTGTATTGTTTTGGGATCATATTTTTAATAACATTTTTTATGTAAAATATATTTTATTATTTAGAATATCTCAAAAATTTGTATTTTTGAAAATAAATAATATATTTTATGGTTTAATAATGTTAAATGAAATAATTTTAATATCTCTGTGTATATGAATACAATCAGTTTACTGTGTTTGATTATATTATGGCCCTATCTTTTAAAGCCACACCATATTGCAACCAAGCAAAGTAAGCTTTTTTTATTGCCATGTCCTACCAACTGTTCAGGTTGTACGGGTGAGCTTATTTTCTATCAGTGTAAATGAAGAGTACATATAGGAAGTCATAAATTTGCCCTTGAAACATAGTTTTATGATTTTCAATTAAATATGACTTGTTAGGCTTCTTTTAATTATTTTGTTTAACACAATGGTAACTAAATGCCTAATTCAAGTAGTAGGGATGGGAAAGATAGTTTATAAAAAGTGCACTGACATTTTTTCTGAAAGGTAATGGGGAATACTGATAATAATGCACCTGGATGAGATTAGAGCTTTGTCCTTCCCAACTCAGACATTACAATTTTATGTAAGACTATTTCCTTAGATCATGTGACCACCGATATGGGTGAAATATGTTTTCTAAGGCTGGGCTGAAATTCAATCATTACATTACATAATATTATAACATTTATTGCCAATATTTATTTGTATTAAACAAAATTTTAATACATTCCATAAGTTACATTTTATTAATTTAAGATTAAATACAGATATTGTTGGTAAAACTATTAAGATTTTAAATATTTATTGATTATATCCCTCTACTTATCCTACCCTAAGTGATTAAATTTTTGATGGTTTTCCTCAATTTTTTTATAGATAATTTTTTTTTATTCAACTTCCATGACTTACAAATGCCACATAAGATTATCCAATATAATATATAGTATCCTATATCCATTATCTTAAAACTACTATTATTTTAAACTGGAAAACCAACTTAGCATCTATGTATACTATAAATACAGTATAATTATTATTTAAGCTATGCCATAAGATAACAATGTGAATTATGTTTTTTAACATTTGGTATATAGGTGGTCTGGCTGCCGAAGAAATACCTCAGCTTGTTTTGTTGACATTTGATGATGCAGTAAACGATCTCAACAAAGTTTTATACAGTGATCTTTTTGAAAAGAGCCGGAAAAACCCAAACGGGTGCCCCATAAGTGCTACATACTACGTATCTCATGAGTGGACAGACTATAGTCAAGTCCAAAACTTGTATGCAGATGGTCATGAAATGGCTTCTCACTCTGTTTCGTAAGTCTTAGTTAGCCTTGATATATGTCAGGTTATGCTTTATGTTTTCTGAGTTATTTGTGTATGGTCCTTCATGTGGTTTATAAAACAGAAACTAATTTAAATACTTAAATCTAATCATTATTTCTTGATAATAAATAATTAAATTTATCTGAGTTTTTATGAGGTTTATGATATGACATTTATCCACAGTAATACTACACACACACACACACACACACCATATTATCTTATTATTTTATAAAGAAACAAGTGTACCTATTATCAAATATGACATTAAAAGTAGAGGGCTTAAAAAAACTGTAACAAACAATTGGAAAAGAATTTTCATAAAGTAGCACCAATCAATCTCTCTAAAGAATCATAACAAAATATATTGTTACTGATGTTCTCCCTTATAAATGTATTTGTAATAAACCAACATGGTTGGTGTGGCTCCCTCCATATTTGAATCAGATCCTGAAGGCCATGGCTTAATCTTAAACAAGTTGACTAGAGGTGGCTTTTTCATTAAATAGTGTTTTACCATTTTCTCTTTTTGCAAATGCTAATGACTTTCTTGCAATTACACCATAATCATCTTGTGCTTTGGATTGTTTTCGAACAAATTGTGAGTTTCCAAGAATGGACAGGAATAGGGATATGCTTTGGATTATAAAAAAAAAATATTTTTTGTTACTTAAACTTTATTTGCAATTAACTAATTTTTAACCTTCTTCCGTGGTCACATGTTCTAAGGAATCACTTTCGCATTAGACTAGACTACTGATGTAGGGGAGATTGAGGTTTGAATCCCTGTAGGGTATATGGGGGGTGGTTTTTCTTAAATGGTGTTCCAATTTCCATCCACGCAAATGTGGGCTCAATTCTTCATGATTAAAACTTCCTCATCCCAAACATATTAGCATAATTAGTACAAATGCGTACAACCCAAACAAATAGTAAGACATGATGCTGACATTTTTTTATTTCCATACTGTTTTAATAAATCTCATGAAGGAACATATAACATAAATATGTTGTATTCTTCCGTTCTGAAATTTTGGTTTGTATTTTATTCCTCTTGAAGTCAAAATGTTAACAAATTCTGCAAAATGGTACAAAATAGTTGATAAATAAAAATTCTGTTAAATATTTTTACCAAATTTGGTGTATAGTTCTCCTGAGGTTTGTTTTCATTATTAATTATTTTATCTAATATTTAAATGATTCTTGATTTAAATAAAACATATTTCTGTTTGTCATACACACTGATGGTTGATTAACTTACTTTCTGGATTCAAGAGGTAGTAAAACAGCTAAAATTCTAGAATAATCATAACAGGTGTTGCAGTATTGCTGTTGGGGACTATGCTGTTGCTTCAATATCTTGCTGCATTTAAACATCTTTCTTCCTTTTAACTTTATTTGACATAATATATGCTATACTAACATAATTCTTGTCTTTTTGTCTCTTTTCTCATTCCTTTTCCTTTATACAATTCCATCTTCTCTAACCATTTCATTAAAATTATTTACCACCCTCTTCTTAAATTTATATATATATATATATAAACCTATGTTAAAACTCTATATTTGATGTTTTATTACATATATATTTATTTTATATATATATTCAACATGATACATTTAAAAATATTCATTTAATAAACATTCTTTTCACCCTAACACAACTTCTCTCACTATTTTTATTATGGTTTCTTCTATCCAAATTATCAATTTACTTGTATTGCTTTTATTTTTTCGAATTCAAATAATATCTATTTGTTTAAAACATATTTTATTAATTAATGTTATTACTAATTGCTTGATTTATACACATTGCGTTAAAATTAATAAATAATAATTTATAAAATATATTTGTTAAAATACAACAAAAATATACGTGTATTTTACCATAACAAAATATTTCCTAATCCTATTGTCCAAATAATTTTTAAAATGATGGAATTATAAATCATTGTAACTAAACTTAATTTGGTCCACTTCACAAATTTTCCAACAACTTCCTTCTCTATCGATAAATCCGAAACATCCCTGACCTTAAAATTAAACAGGCGACTACACTACCGAAGAGATCCCTCAGATTGTTCTGCTCACATTCGACGACTCTGCCAATGATTTAAATAAAGGATTGTACAGTGATCTCTTTGAGAAAGGGCGAACTAACCCAAATGGCTGTCCCATTGCTGCGACATTCTATGTTTCCCACGAATGGACTGATTATAGCCATGTTCAGAACCTTTATGCCTCTGGGCATGAAATAGCATCACATTCTATATCGTAAGTTTGTAGATATTTTAAAAATATTTTGATATTTTTAATGTATTACATTTATTCAAAATTGCATGAAAACAATTTATTTGTATATATGTATGCTCATCTACCCTGAACAGTAGCGGATTTAGGCTTAGGCCCGTGAGGCCCAGGCCTAGGGCGGCAAATTTTGAAGGACGCCAAAATTTTTAAGATGACTAAAATTAAAAATCGATTGGGTTCTGGAGAAAGATCATTTTCCACTCTGAAAAGAGTGAAAAGTTATTTGCGTGCAAGTATGAAACAAGACAGACTAAATGCACGTGCATTACTAGCCATTGAAGCACAATTGGTTCAAGAAATTAAGTATGAGGAGGTCATTGATATTTTCGCGCGGACGAAAGCAAGAAAAAAATTTATTATATGATTAATCAGATAAAAATAATTTATATTTTAATTACAAGCAATTTATTATTAATTCTATATTTAATTGTTATGTTAAAAAAATAAATGATTAATTTATACCTGAATTAGATTTATTATTATTATTGTTATTATTTTCATTATTTTATACACACACACATATGTATATATATATATACTGTTACAAAAAAAAAAAGGGCGCCATATCGTCTCAGGCCTAGGGCGTCCTCAAACCTAAATCCGCTACTGACCCTGAAAGGTAGCAATCCTACCTTAATTGATTACACTTTGGCTTTATCTCATAAGCCACAAAATAGGAGGACCAAACAAGGTGAGATTTCGACCTTTCATAGTAAAATGAGGCTACACAGTCCATTACTTAAATTAACTAACATGTTCGCTAAATCACATAATACATTCATGATGATATTTAACAACATGGTTGTTAATAGCTCACTTTAAGGAAAAGGGAGGGATGAGGGCCGTGGTTTGAAGGAAATACACCTGATAAATTCACTTATGGAAAACCACACACAGTGCAGTAAACCCTGGTGAAATTCGAGCCTTGACCTCATCACTGGCAATATAATTTAACGCGAGCTTGATGTTTAAGACTGTGTAACCATTGATACAGCATATAAAATACAAATTAAACTTTCTAGTAAGAACAAATAGTATTGATAATTGCAATTTATATATCATTTATACTTTTAATTTTCATCTTGGAAGGTAGCAACCCAACATTGCTTGGTCTATTATGTTTGGTCTTAGTGTAATCAGTAAAGTTAAGCCTGCGACCTTTTAGGGTAAGTGTAGTGTGCAGCTTATAATCAATTTTTTCATAAATAAATTGGTGATAGTTCATCTTGACCCATAAAACAAATTTATGAAGAAACAAATTGCTACAACAATTGTATTCATATCACAAAACTAAAAATAGACATAAATTATATCAATTTATTTGATAAAAAGTATCCTGTTTATTAATTTGGCTGAAATTTGTTAGAATGATATAATTTTAAAGGTTTTTCCCAACTTTGAATCAACCTTTGCAAAATTATATTCTAATAATATCTACATTATTTTTTTTATAAAATCCCATCTTTATGATAATTTCAAGAATTTTCAATTATTTATGCAAGCCACGTCAGACATTACTACTCAAACTTTATTTTTCAGAATGTCTACACGTGTGGTCTGTTTAAAATTACCCACTAGGAACAATGTCCTAATATGCATTTATTATAATGATCTGATAAAGCCAGAACTTTCTTAAAGTTTCATTTTTGTAGAGATATATATTTAAACCAATCTGCATGAATTGTAAAATTTTAAAATGGATCCTTTAAATACTGTCATTTAGAGTGTTGAGGGTGTGAATAAATATTGGAAAATTTAAAAGACTAAATAAATAAATAAATAAAATATCCATCAAACCCGCAATTCAATAGAAGTGTGTAGATCCATAAAAATATTAATAATTTTTATATTCATTTGTTTACTTCATGCCAGTACACATGGAGCTATGGAAGTCTGAATCTTTTTTATGACAAGTTGAGAAATCTTTAAGCATCCATCATTTAATCCTGGCTGTTTTGGTCCACTGATAGCTTGGTTTGATGTTAAGTTGACTCCTCAAAGACTCCTCAGAATCTTTTTTTCTTCTGTGAAATTTTTATTATTGGAGAATAGTGATTGGTGACTCATTTGTTGTTTTTTTCTGTGAAATTTTGATAATCGGAGGAAAGTGGTGAACCCAAAGGAATTTCAAATTCAGCCGTTTCAGTTTAAGTGCCTTGCCTGGAAATAATGTTTTCCTAGTTACATGGCTTTAGTGTTTTTATTATTTATTATTTACTTTCTATGATATTCTTCTATATATTTTTAGCCCCAAAATTAACATTAATGTAATTAACATTTTCCCATGCACTTATAGCATCAAGAGGCTGTTTCACAAAATAATTTGTTTACCGGTATTAGTGCAGTTCATTTTTGAAACTTTTGATCATTTTTATTTAACTTGCACTACTTTTAAAATTACGCTTCATTATTAAATTTTATTTATGAAATAAAATCAAAAAAGTGCTATTAACTTTGACAATAATCACAATTTCTAAATAGTGTTGCTATAAAATCACGTATCCAATAGCACAATTTCTAAATAGTGTTGCTATAAAATCACGTATCCAATAGCGACAAAAGGCAACAAACAAAACATTCACAGTATATTTAATTTTGATGTCCAGTAAAGGTAGTCTCACAATTACACTTAATTTGCTAAATTGTCGGCTTTAGACCATTGCTCTAGTATGGCTGTGTTAATCTGTCTACATGCAAGGTCAGCAGTAGGCAGGTAAGTTTGCTGACTCGCTATCTGCCTTGTATAAGAATCCACCCTGCCTTCTGTGACCTAGTAGTATGCATGAATGCAGCAAAATTTGAAGATTAATGCTCATATTCACATCCTCCTTGAATGATCCTTTGAGACAAAATATTTATGCTTGCTCAGTTCTGTTGAAGTTTGTTCTATCGCGTAGCTTAAAAATAATATCTTTCTTTGTGTCTTATTGTTTATAAATTTTCATTGAGATTCCGTTTCTGTTTAAATTTTCCCTCTTTGATTAAGGCTATGGACCAGGTTTCACATGCCCTAGTTATGCCTTAAAGAATTTTCTTTATGTTCAATTTGCTGAAAATTGGTTTAATCCAACAAAATATTGTTTACATTTGAATAAACTTTTAATAATTTCAATTCAATTTCAAACTTTACTTTGTGTAGTGTTGTGCGTCTAATAGATATTACAGCTTTTAACATTTTATTTAGATGTTTTAGATTCACTATTGAGTTTCACTTATCAATTATGGAATCATTTTTCAAAATTGTGAACACCAAGAGCTTGATTAATATATATGTCACTGGAAAAATGCCATTATATAAATGATATCCAAACTCACTTTTAAATAAATGAGATTGATTGAGCAGTGGATACAGAGTAATTTAACAGGAGTGGTGGGGTGTGTCTGACCAATAAAATAGCACACTTAATAATCATGAGAATAGATGAACATTATCAATAATATAGTACAAAATAATATATTACATTATTTTAAAATGTGTCTGAACAATATACTTAGAATCCTTATTTTGTGTTTGCATGTTCTCAGCAAAACCATTGAAAGAGTATAACGAAAATCACAAAAGTAGAATAAATTATTTCACTTGAAACTATCAGAGGTTAGGGATATAAATCTAAAGGGCGGAAAGTTTATTCCAGGGGAGGGAGGAGTTTTTTCTAGAATAGGAACCCCTCCACTCCTTCCCCCTATATGGGGGTTGGATAGTACATTTTCCTAAAAACAGACTGTCTTTGTGTGCCAAATTTAGTTTCATTACAAAAATAATAGACTTCGTGAATTTCCGGGGTAATTTCCAAAACGAAGGACAAGACTAGATCAAACCAACTATATAATAATGCCAGATGCCAGTAAGCTCCTCTGTAGGTAACACCATCTGGTTAGCATGGTATAGTATGAATTGGCATTTTATTGCTTTTAATTCATATTTTATTTAGTATTTTTTTCATCTTCTACATTTTATTTTAAACTTGTGAATCTAGATCTTGATCCCGGACTTCTAAAAGTTCTGGGGCCGGTACCATGGTGCCAATAGTGCTGTGAAGCTAACTTAACGAAAAAGAAATAAAGCAATAGGTGCACAATAAAAACACAGACACTTAAAACTTGAGCAAAACATGATGTATTTAATGTTTTAATAATGAAAATAAAAAGTGTTGTTGTCTTAAAAGGGCCAGACGAACTAACAGGGCTACAATGGTTAAATATTGGCGTGAAAGAACATTTATTTTGTTTTAACACTACTTATACTATTTTTTTTAGCATCGCGTTCCAATCGGGTTATACACTTAATACTAAAGTTAAAATACACTTAGTGACCACCTTTAGTGCTATGTTAATCTATAAAACTTTGTTAACGCAACCCACATTATATTGATGGTATGAACTGTAATAATCTGGATATAGCAAGAAATAATTATATTTCTCATGAGTATTTAACACGAAATAGTAGGAATGAACAGTAAATTTAATGGTATTTAGTAGGAGATAGTAGGAATGGATAGTAATTTTAACATAAATTAGCTGTATTGGGTAGAAATTAACAGAAATTTTATTAGTAATTATTATTAATGAAGTATGGAATAACATATAAGAAAATGTTAACTAATAGTCTTGATTACAATTGAACAGTAAATATAAAAATATTTAGCAAGATTGAATAGGAATATTATAGTGATTAGAAGTAATGAGTAGAAACGAGGTCGTGGCTAGGACAATATATAAGAGGAGTTTAGGGGGTATAGCCCTAACTCCCTAGCTTTGGTAGCTTTATGAAATCAAGTGTGATATGAGGGGTTCTGAATTGTCTTTCAAGTGTTATCTCAGGTGTTAATAACCCATATCTTGTGTTTGGAACCAAAAAAGCATTAATGTACTTATGCGATGTTAGGAGAGAGGTATCAAACATCCTAACCCACTAATATAGCCCAAAGTAGAAATCAATAGAAAATCCATTATTATTTGACTGGAACTACCAGTAAATATAAAAGTAAATGTCAGTATTGAACAAGAATGAACAGTAAACATAATGGAATTTAGCATAAATGAATAGAAAAAAAAATTAATTTGAGTAGCAACTAGGAATGAATTTAAAGTAAATACAAATCTTAAGTTATGTCTGGGATATCCAAAAAACTTGTCAAGCTAATTTAGGTGTGTTTGACTGATACCTACTCATGGCAGGGTATGGGTTGGATGTCACTTATCAGACACTTTTGAAATGCATAATGGGTTGAAACAAGGAGATACACTCTCCACATGAGTTTTAATCCAGCCTTACAGTAGGCTATTGGGCTATTTAATGCAAGAGAATAAGGAAAGGTTGACACTACCTAATCGGTAAAATGCCGTTATTCAGATAGGCAGATGTTTAGCTTTGTTGGGAAGTAATAAGTAAGCTGTTGCAAGAATGTGGAAATACTATTCGAGGATAATAAAGAAATAGGTTTAGAAGTGAACGCTGAAAAGACTAGGTATATGATTACAAATTTATGGTGTTCAAAAACTAAGTGCCTTAGAAGATATTTGGTCCACAAGGAGATGATGCTAAGTGGGAGTGGAGGAGGTTAAATAATAATGTTTTACATACTTTGTACTCATCAAAGGACATTGTTAGGATAATCAAATCTTGTAGATTATGGTGGGCAGGAGAAGCAGCATGAATGGGAGAATCTAGAACCATGTTCAGAGTATTGACTGGCAAATAAAATGGGACGAGACCGTTCGGAAGACCTAGACAAAGATGGAAGGATAAAATTAGAATGGACCTGAAAAAGATAGGGTGTAGTGAGGTGGACTGGATAGAGCTAGCTCAAGATAGGAATAGATGGCATACTTTTGTAAATGTGGCAATGAACTTTCGAGTTCTTAATGCCAAAGAGTAAGTAATAAGTACAAATGAGTAGCTAACAACGAATTAAATTTTTTAATGTAGCTAGCATAAATGTAATAGTAAATATAACTAATGAGTAGAAATTAAAAGTAAATATAATAGTATTTAACTGGAATGAATAGGACTGATTAATAATTTAAATAGATAGTAGCAAAGAGCAGTATTAAACAATCAATACATATCGCTTTTTTGTAGGATCAATTATAAATTATTACTAAGTATAATCATAGCTAGGAGTAATGATTAATAAATTACATTTATGTATCTAATTATATTTGGCAGGTACAAATAATTATAAATAATGAATTTTAAAATTACTAAAACTCATCAAAACCAATTTACAGTTCATTTTTAAGCTTTGTTCCTGTCAAATATACCTATATTTGCTATTCACTATATGTTTTGTGCAGCAATGACAATTAATACCACACTCCTTATTTATTTCACAACATTTTGAGAGAAATCTTTAGTGGTCCTTATTCATAATCTCAGCAAATCTAAGTAAAGTGTCTTACTGTCCTTTTCTTCTTCTTCGCTGCATTAGAAATGTTACATAAAAGCTGATGCACATCTCCTTCTAAGCCTCTCAATATCACCATGTCATCAGCTTTGATTCTGACCTCGTTTGGTATTGCTTGGAGGGTGAATCTGGCAACCAATGGGTTCAACCTTTAAGCTCACAACGACTTTTTTTGTGTTGGATATCCAGGGTAATTTTTATAGTTTTAAACAAACACAGGTATTTAACGAGCCAGGTTGCCCTCTCTTTCATTCATAATCTTCGCTCCTATCTTCTTGGTCATTCTTTTCGTGTTTGCTTTTACTATTTACTCTCCAAATTCCATATTCTCCTGGTTGTCCTAGGTTACTGATTTTCTCCTATCCTATTTTTTTTGTTAATATGAGATAGGCCCATCTTGCATAGTACTTATTGGTTTCAATCACCAATTATAGCATTATCTTGGGTCAATCTCTGGATGTAAAGGTGGTTTGGGTTAAGATCCCCTTCAATCTCTGGGTACGGAAGGTATATTTTTTTTGTCCCAGTACTTATCATTTAACCAGAGAATACCAGGTCACCAAAAAGCTTGAGAAATTTTTCAATAATGCCGTCCAGTAGCTACCCTTGATCGAATAACTGGTAGTATCGCTGACTCCAATATGTAACTGGAAGATGCATTTGAGAACTATGTTCACACATCCATAAGGTTATGCTTTTTTAAACTAGTGTCTAATCCCTATTCCTCCACGCTTCCCAAGCCTGATCTTACTTGCCTCGGTATAGGTTTTCCCACAACTGTTCCAATTATCTTGTACCTTTATTTGACTTTTGATATTACTCTCCCTCTACCTACTTGTGAACTAATGGTCATATCAGGTTTTCCCCCTTGTGTGTGAGTGTCCATTGCTGGGTGGTGTTTATTTTCACAAGCACTTATAACATCCAATGTGATCATCCAGGGCATCAGGAACTATAACGACCCTGATTATTCCAGCCGCCAGATTAGAGACGGCTAGTTTATACCCTCCAGTAGGGATAGGATGACCATGGTGAGTGTCTGCAGCGTGACGAGGTCTTTTTACTCCCAACATTTTGTCAGTTGAGACAAAATAAATATGGTGCACTAATGTTTGTGTGTGTTCATTTTCTTATGAAAATTGATATTTTTAGGGAAAACAACATTTTCCCATATAGGCCTATGTTTGCCAAAAATTATCTTACTTTATTTTCATTAAATTATTTATCTAAACTGAAAGATACCAAGTTTACCTCTCTTCCTTCCACTAATTAAATTATTTATCTACACTGAAATATACCAAGTTTACCTCTCTTCCTTCCGCTAATTAAATTATTTATCTACACTGAAATATACCAAGTTTACCTCTCTTCCTTCCGCTAATTAAATTATTTATCTACACTGAAATATACCAAGTTTAACTCGCTTGCTTCCACTATGGTGCAGTGTATAAGATATATGCTCTAATCAGTCAAGGCAAGAGTGTTTTACCTTTTATGGTAAACAGAGTGTTTCTATGTTAGAATGCTTTGTTTTTTTCCTGTATTGGTCATTGTATTGACCTTTAAAGTTTTGATTTTCGTAAATCAATTATGTTACGGTATATAATATGCAGTACATGAATACTTGAATATTTCACATTAAACTTTTACAATTCCTACCTTCCATTTCATCTTTTCCTTGTAAAATACTACTTAAATTCTTGTTAATCACTTCTTGTTCCTTTCAAATACTATAATATTTATTGTTAATTCCCCCTTGTTTCTGTTAAAATAATTATTAAATATATTGCTCAGTTCTGTCAAATACTGTTAATTTATATTCCTGTTGGTTTCTAATAATAATTTACAGCTTGTTCCTAGCATTCACAATTGAATTTACTATCCAATACTGTTTGTCTCAGTTAGCTGATATTAAATTTATTGTTCATTTCTACACTTTCCTGTGAAATCTTTTTAAATTGGTTGTTTATTCCTCCTTGTTCTCTAATCTGGTACTACCTACTTCACTGATATTTCCTACTCATGCTTGTTGGTAATATTTAATCACTCCTCATTATTGATTGTTCTCATTACTTCTAATTTTTTCTAAAGTTTTTGCTATTTACTATTTAATATTGTCCACTCCCATACATTCTTATTCATTTAACATTACTGCTTGTTAGATTTACAGTAAAATGGGCCAACCCAATGCTGGTTACTGCAAGAAATTCCTATTGTTTTATGTTCGATACTTTCTCTTAATGTTCAAATACAATTAAAGAAATCCTCTTGAATTTCATTGTTGTCTAGCAGTATTTAACAGTATCAACTAATTAGGAATTTTAGCAGTAATTCTAAGCAGAGCTTCTATTAACATAAGAGGGTTTTCTTCATTTTTTAAACTTCTTTACACTCTTATTTGTACCCTCCCTCTAACCAAGATATACTAATTTAAATGTTGGCAACATAATTAACCTAAAACTTTTGCTAAACAAATGTAAATTATTTCTTACGCAGACTATGCCAAAGTAAGACAGTAGAATGGAAAGCTATCAATAGAGCTTGCATTACTAAGTTCTGTTGAATTTAAAAATGGTGAAATAGGTCAGATTTTCAGGTTTGATACAGAAATTCATAAGTGAACAAATAGAAAATATCTGCTCAACCTAGACTCCTGTTTTCTATAATCATTGGACTAATAGCTACTTACATGAATTCATAAATAACTCTATAATAATTCCAATGGAGTGTTAAGCCATTAGATTTCAGGCTCTTACTAAACACATTTTGGGGACTTTGGTTTGAATCTTGTTCAAAATGAAGTTTCCTTCCGCATGCTTCAAAAGTAGGATAGTTTATATGTTCCTCCAAGTGCAGTCTCAAGTTATTGTAGTAAAACTTTCTCTAAAGTTTGTGTGAAAAAAATGCTATTCGTAATAACAAAAACTGTATTAGATGTTAATATCTATAAAACATATTTTAATTTGATTAAATAAATAACTGATTTTGTCTTATAAACACAAATGTGTGTGTTTATGTGAAAGCATGTGTTTCTATGTTTTCTTGTGGGATGTGGACTTCTACAGTGTATCAAATAACAATTCATTCAATTTACTGAGTTTGAAGAAAATGTTACAACTTTTTACTAACCAAGGATATAAAAATACTATAAATTATAGAGAGCCTCAATCTCTAAAGTAATCATTTTAATTAAAAGCCTAATACTTGTTAAAATAGACTATATTCATTTATAGTGAAACCTATGTCTCTCAGAGTAGCTAAAAAACAAAATATATTTTTAACATTCTATCATCCAAATCAATACCTAGCTTGAAATTTGTTGAGTATTATTTCTTAAGAAGAATGGAACTAACCCATTTCATTAACTTCATTACCGGTAACTTGTAAAAGATTAAAATCAGATAAATTAATTTCAGTGAATCAGATTAGTAGAAAATGTCCTTAGATATATCTCAGTGGTAGATTGTGGGCTGTTGCCAGGGCTAGCTCAACCTAACTGGACTGGATTCTATTGGTAAACTGTCCCCTCCAGCTTAGTATCCATCTGACCAACCAACCACACAATAATGCAGCGAGCTAATGTGTGCACACTGGCTATTTTTTTCCACTTCATATCTTACTAACGGTCCAGGCTATACACAAATTAATGTTCTTTAAAATACAAGTTTGATACTAAATGGCAGTGTAGGGTAGCAATTTACTGGTATCATCTTGTTAAATGAGGCTAGCCCTGGTGACAGATCAAGAGCATCCCCTTATATACCATTTGGTTTTTGGTTTACTAGTTACAAGAAATCTTTATAGTTCCTTTTAAAAACCATGACGAAACAACAAGAATGAAATAGTTCATCAGTTAATCTCATTATCTTTTAATATAAATTGCAGAGTGAATTTTCTTTTCAATAACGCTTAGATTGTGATGCATTTAAATTCTAGATTCTTTAGAATAAGCTTAGCATTTCTACAAATTTTCTTCAACTGAGTTTAATTAATGATACACTACCTTTTATCTGCCTTTAGTATTCATCACAATAGTTCCCCAAATTAAATTTTTAACCTTAATTTAGAATATCTTAAATTTGCAGCTAATAATAAAGCAGTATTTTGTAACCATATTAGTAAAAAATGTCCAAAGTAGCCAGATGAAAATCATTTTTAATATAACACTGTAAGAAAAATCTAAAATAAATTTCTAGATGCCAAGCACTGGAGAAGCAAAACATCATGTTTGATATTTTTTATTTTATGTTTTATTTAGCCATAGCTTTGGAGAGCAGTTCTCACAAAAGAAATGGACCAAAGAAATTTCAGGTCAACGAGAAATTTTGGCAGCCTATGGTGGTGTTAAATTAGAAGATGTTAGAGGCATGAGAGCTCCATTTTTAGCGGTAAGCAAATGAAATTTGGTTTAATTCAATACTGTAAACCATAAACTGGTTACTAAGCATGAGGTGTAGCCCATTTATGTGGAACAAATATTTAAATTATTGAAAAGTGCCAATTTGGGCACTAAAATCAAACTTAATTGATGCTCTTTAGTAGAAGATGAACCTAAATTTCTAAATGACACTTGATGTCTAAGTTCTCGTTAAATCCTCCTTTTTCTTTTTAAATTAGTCACTTTTTTGTATTAATCATAATGTTTTAACTTTTTCTTTTTGTATAAATTATACTGTCCCGTTGAACTGATACCTTTGCAATCTCTTAGTATGGCCTTTTATTCTCTCTTGGCTAAAATAGGATGCTAAATAGTGCCTATTGTTTTGATTACCTTCGGGCCTTTTCACACTGGAATACCAGTGACTATCACAAGTGACTGGTCTCATAATACATCAGTTTGCATTGCAGCTTTTAACTCTGGTACACTGCAGGGTTTGGCCCAGTCACAGTGACATTGCAATGTCTGAGCTTGGTCACATGTGATGGACAAGGTCACTCTGTCCAGGCGAGTCAATGCTAGAGATACATCAGTTTCAATCAGAGCATTCGCACACTGAGACTCAGTTGTTGATTCGACATCAAGAAAACTGATGGGTTTTTTCTTGTTATAGCCATGAGTTTAAATTTGCTTGTAATCGAATATTTTATATGTGATGCAGAAAATCATCCTACCATTTGGGATGCCTCAGATCGTTAAATAATGTGTCAAACAAGTCTTTTTCCAGCCGTTCAAATAACAGAGGATGTATGTTTAAATGTTTGGTCCTCCTGTTTCTGTTTAGAAGCAATACTAATGTTATTTATGGATGTGGAGAAGGTATATTATAGTGTGAATAGAAATAAAGTTGGTAAAGCTATGGATGAGGCAAAAGTGAAAAATGGAATTGTAATGATAGTGAAAATCAGGTATGAGGATAACATGAGTTGTATTAAGTCAGAGAATGGGAGTACGGAATGGTTTCAAATAAATAATGGAGTGAAACAAGGAGTGCCCTCTCATCACTACCATTTGTAATGGTAATGGAAAGGGTCATGATTAAAGTGGCAAGGAAAATCATGGAAGAAAGAATTAAAGCCATGATATTTGCTATTTGCTTATGATTTGATGGTTATGGGGGGGAGAAGAAAGAGGAAGTACAGGAACAACTTCAAGAATGGAATGAGGAAGAGTGGAATGAAATTTAGCATGGCAAAGTGTGAAGTGATGGTAATGACAAGGAAGAGGATAAGGCCTAGTAAAGCTATAAATTTGGAGGAGTAAAGCTGAGGAAAATACATGATGTAAAATATCTTGGAAGCGTGATTGAGACATAAAGTGGAAGTAGAGAGGATATAATGAGCAGAGGACAACAGGGAGAGTTGTTCTATAGGTGTTCAAGATACCTGCTATGGAGAAGAGAAGTGCCCTTGAAGTGTAAGTAAATGCTGTATAGGGTGTACTTTGTACCCATTGTCACAAACAATAGTTCCTCATCCCTTGAGTCAATTTTAAATAATAAAATAATAAAATAAAATTATACCCAATTAGTTGACAATGAAGTGTGACACACCAGTGTCTCAGTGTGATAAACCTTAAATAATTTAAAACAAATATAAACGTACTAAATACATGTTTTTGGATTATTTATTTTAATATCTACATGTTTTTTCTGCATTTATATTACCATTTTGTCCAATTATCCCAAAATATCAGTATTATATTTTGAAGAAGGTACCAGAAAGGTGTTTAGAAACATATAAAAGGAACAAACAAAATATGGCTTTTACAATTAAAAGAAGAACACCGTTCACACTTTACATTGCTGTCATTGAACCATGAGATAATGGCTGCCTTTTGAAGAAAATTGATCGTCACCACCCAATTCCCTGACCTAGGTTTCATTCCATCAGGATGGAGAATGAAACGCGCAACATAACTTTCTAAAAGAGGAAACAAAAATCAAAAGGGAGAAAAGGAAAATTGTAAAGAATGATATGACACTTAGATAGGAACATATTAAAGGAATATCTTATTATCAGTCTACAAAATTATTAATTTTACTATATATAATCTTATGTAAATAAAAGTAATTTATATTATATTTTTTCGTATCCATTGTACAGGTTGGTGGAAACAAAATGTTCAAGATGTTGTATGACTCCAACTTTACATACGACTCGTCCATGCCTGTATATGAAAATCGACCTCCTAGCTTTCCTTATACGCTGGACTACAAGTTATTCCACGATTGCATGATTCCCCCATGCCCAACACGATCATATCCAGGTAGAATATTTTAAAAAAAATGTTCTTTTACAATAACTATTTATAGCACATAACTAAACAAAGGATTTTTTTAACATTGTAGTACCAAGTTGTTACATTAATATCAATATTTAAAAGGTACAGATTGACGTGTTTAGAATTATTATCATTAAATTTTCTAAAAATAATATTTTGTTTGCTATGTCGTTTTTATGCTTGTGGCTTTGTGAGATGGAGGGAACTAATGATTTGGTGAAAGGTTGGAGTCAGGTTATATTAAAGAAAAAACGGTATGTGTATGCAATTAAAAATGATAACGTACTTAAAATAAATGAACCTAGATATCAGGAGCTATGATGTGGTTAAAGACATTGGGACCACATTTAATATTGTGCCAAGGGGATATTGGGGTTTGAATCCCTGCTTGGTGAACGAGGTCTGGTTTTACTTATGGGATTTATCACTTTTGTTTCCTAACCCTTTAATTACACTAATTCGCTTAGATGTCCTCTAAACTACACTCTTAATTTATTCTCCTTAGATGAAAACATTAATAACTCATGAGTTAAACATACTAGGTGAAAATAACCTCAACATAGACTATTAAATAGGCTCAGTTCAATACACATACAGTATACCTGGTGCCAAGTATATTAATAATTATTAATAACAAAATTCTTTCTACCACCTAAGATTGAACCAGTTCCCCACTACTCTATCAGAATTATGGGGTGTATAGAGCAAAGAATAACATTTATTTTTACCTCACTTTTACATCAATTATTTTAAAAACCACGCTTCGGTGGCCGCAGAGTCTCACGTGCTACTCTTGCAGTAGACTAGAATACTGATCACTGGGAGATCGAGGTTTGAATCTCAGTCAGGTGTACGAAGGGTGGTTTTTACAAACTGGTTTTCCACTCTCTCTCTCTCTCTCTCTCTCTCTTCGCGTAAATGCGGGTACACTTCCTACCTCATCCCTAAAACCATTAGTGTAATTAATACATAAGCATATAACCTAAACGGCTGGTATGACATATTAAAAAAATATTATTTAAAATTGTTAATTCCATGCTATATTTGTGAACAAATAGATGGCAACATTGTAGACAGAAAAGTTTGACTAGATACTATGGTATCGTTAGTTGCACTAGCACCACAGTTAGGTAGCCATCACATTTTTATATTTACTTGTCATTATAGTTAGATTGTGATTTAAAAAATTAAGGATTATTAAAATATTAGAATGTAAAACTAGAATGCTTTAAAGTTAATGTATATGACTATAATATTAAATGCTGTTAATTTTTTTTATTAATGATTGACTGTGACAAAACAGTGGGCAAAACTAATGTCTTTAAATTTTTTCAAAGATTAGAATAAAAGAAGTTAAAAAATCAAGAAATAAGAGAAAAATTATTTGGCACAGATGGAGTTTCCTCTTTCACTCATTTGAAGCCTATGCCATTAAGAAGATTGAAAGAGTAGTTCAGACCTAGTGAAGAAACAGGAGGTTTATGTATATTTCATATCTGTGACAAGAAAGCTGACTGTTTGCAAAACATTTACTCTAAGGTGTTACATAATAATCTAAAAATCAAATCTTTGTAAAGATTTTTTTATTTTATAGTTGTTTCATGCATGGGCTTATTTGTGTTGAACTGGATTTGTTATTTGAATTTGCTTTTATCAAGTATTGTTGCTACATTACAGTCTATTAAATGTTTGATAAGGTGAGCACTGTAAATATATTTAAAACATAGTTGTGTAATGCATTCATTGTAGCCATTTACATTCATATGTCCAAACATTATTCAGCAATGATATGCTTATATGCACTTTACTTACATGATCATCTAAAAATATAATATTTAATGAAACAAAAATAACTATTGAGACTTTGTCCAATAAAAACTTACATCGATCATTTGAAATGTCTTTTAATTGCTGTTATTAGTTTTATTAATAAATACAAAGTGGATATAGATTGTGAGGGGACAACGGGTATGTGGACCTCCATCTGACAGACCATAATCTTTTGTCTTTGACAATCTTGTGCTATGTCTTTCATATTTATGTGATCGCTATTGATGAAAAAAATAGTTCTATTTTGTCTCCTTCTCTATAATAAGAAATTTTGCTGACTCTCAAAATTGCAGCTCTAGGCCCAGGTCTATTTAAGCTTCAAATTAATACACCACTGACTTTGTAGGAATTAGAAATAAAATCAGCAAGCAGTGACTAAAGTGTAATCTACTTTTCAAGTGTATATATTATATCAACACCAATGTTACATGTATAATTTCATCATCTCTTCTATTTATTACTTTTACAGGCGTGTGGGAAGTACCTATGGTAATGTGGCAAGATTTGAATGGAGGTCGTTGTTCCATGGGTGATGCTTGCAGCAATCCACCAACTGCTGATGGAGTATATAAAATGCTCATAAAGAATTTTGAGCGCCACTACACAACAAATAGGTATTTGACTCCACATATATTTTTCGTATGTTTTGCATGAATATATATTTTTTATATTAGTTTTATTCGGTATCTAAGGACGTATATATAAATATCATGTTTTACCTTTAGCTTGGAGATTGTGTCCACAAAAATATTTCTCAAAACATATTCATTTAATCAAGCAGATTTTTTAGCTAGATTTAACCCTGTTTAAAGGTAACTGGGTTAGAGCAATGTTAAAAGAGAAATGTTGTTCATGTGAATGTTGTGCGCATAAATCGTTCACCTCTCACTGTGGTTGAATTTAAAGTTGTATTAAAACAGTGTATTAAAAAACGCCTGGGTGAACATAATTATCTAAGTAAATTAAATAAAAAGAAAACATGTTGATCTTTAGTGTTGATGTGAATAGTTATATGTTTATTTCTCATTTCAATCTTTTTATATTGGATATCTACAACATCTATTTTAGTAAAATCGACATAGATATAAAATGTTCTTTTTGAAATTGCAATTATATTTTTTAGAGTTAGCTCAAATTTAGTATTTTATGAATCATAATTTTTAATCTGAATCTTCACTCTGCCTACATATCCCAAATCTCAAATTCGAATATGATTAACATAGGATGAATAAATGGTATGGAACTCACACGGACTTTCTCGCTCCATTGTTTAAAAATGGAGATATTTACTCAAAATACAAACACTTCTCCTAAGAGGTTAAAGAAAAAAAGAACAAACATTTTGAGAGACTTACTTATCTACTTACTCTATGGAATTAGAGAATTATTCTGTTAGAACTTAAGTAGTATCTCTGTACAACTAAAACTCACAACATTGTATTAATATATTTGCCAATATCTCCAACATTGTTGGTTTTCTGAAGATACTCACTTTGCTCGTTGCCATACCCCCAGTGAATTTTCTTTCCAAGTGGATGTAAACTCACGTAATTCCAGAGCCGTATTTTGATAGGTCTTACCGTTTAGCCACAAGAGACCTCCAAAGAAAGGTCCGCACTCACTTTAAAGTTGCTCCGCCATTTTGACTTTTTTTTTAACTTTTTGGAATTTTTCCGTCAGTTAAATTTTCTAGCTCATTTGGAAGTGGATAAACATTAATGTCAGTGAGTGAGTCAACCATGTGGCTTTATAGTAGTATACTAATGTTTCAAATAAAAGTTTTTTATTTTTAAAAGTACTACAATTTTGCAATGATAATGTGAAGATAAGGAAATTTCCACTTCTGTAAAGTACCCTAAAAGTCATTCTCATAGAAAAATTAAAATAGTAATGTTGTTTATAATCTTGAGCAATGCCTAGATAAATAATTTAAATGGAATCCTCCTGACAGGCTCTACAACTGGACTTTTTGATTTATTTATAGATAAATGGTAATACCTGTTTATATTTCTAAGACCCTCAAAAATATCTTGAAATTTATTTACAAATACCTGGGACTCTGCTCCTAGATTAATATTATTTGGTAATGATTGATTAGTCTCTGTTTGACTCTCAGATATATTTGCAAAAGTAACATTATTAATTCTCTTAGCTAGTTTAAGTTCCACGCAAGTTTTAAGACATAAAATTGTATTACAATCCATCTCAATAATATGGAATTTTATAATAATTTCCTTGTCTTTGATTTGACAATTTAAATCAACTCCACCTCTTACATGAAGTAATTCTTTACTAAATGTCAGGACACGAGTGAACATAAAGTTTATTTTATTTTCTGATGAATTTAAACTTCTGTAAATGTTTAAGCCCATTACATTAGTCTGAGTTCCCGTGTCCAGAATACAACAAAGACTTCTTACCTCTATTATAATAGTTATGTCCCATGTTAGTGAATTTACATTTGTAATATTTTCCCGAATATATAATGAACCTAGAAATAGGTCATTGGACTGAAGCGATAAGCTTTTAACGGAAGATTTATTTTTAAAGCATAACTTTGCATAATGACCAATTTTATTACAAAAATGACAGTATACCCTTGCTGCGGTGTTCCTGACCACATCGAGTGCATTTAGACCGTCTTGGACTTGACAGCTGCTCTCTTGAATAAATTCCTCGGGGGCTTGGATTTCTACCTCGAAATTGACGCGGTGACCTCTTCACAATAATTTTGGACATTTTCATTGTTTTGGCAAGCTGGACTGCTTTATCTAAAGTAATTTGGCCCTCTTCATTTAGGCATTGTTTTATGTCATTGTAAGAGTAGCTGAGACCTCAAGTGAAAATATCTTTCACTAAACTTTCTCGTAAATCATCAAATTCACAAGAAAGACTGAGATTTGTTAAATCTGTGACAAAGTCTTCTAGTGTTTCATTTTCTTGCTAACGACGAGTGAAGTATTTTTGAGGTTCGAATGAAATATTGGCGTGAAATATTCATTAAACCTTTGGACTAGATCATTATATTTCACTTGGTCAATGTCTAGGTTGAAAGAATTAAACACTTCATGAGCATCTGGGCCTAGGTGGTGCAAAAGTAAAACGACCTTGCGCAAGTCATTTTCTTTTTCCAGATTTGTGGCTCGTAAATATTTGGTGGACTGCGTTGACCACTTTTTCTGAACCTAAGACAAATTCGAACTTTTTAAGTCAATCGGCTGAATCGCTAATGTAGCTGCTAATATGGGTGACCTTGTGGCGTCGGCCATTTTATAGTTTTAAATTATTCAACAACGAACACGAAGTGACTATTTATGTAGTAACTGACATGATTAATTCTCTTCCATTTTTGACTTCTTAACTTCTGACACCATGTTATATGGTTTATTAAATAAATACAAAACAACACAGTTCAGTATCAATAAATATGTAATGTACAGTGTGAAATCACTTGACAGAATGCCTCTTGGTGAGGTCACAGAAGATTATTATAGTAAATTAATGTAAGTTCAGTGTTAACAACTGTCACATAACAATTATCTTACAATAATGTTTAGAAGAGAAATGTAGGCATACCAATCATTCCAGCTACCTTAGGTACACTTTGTTTACCCTCAGGAGTAGCAATCTTAACATGACTGGTGACAGTAATTGCCCTGGTCATGCAAGATATACCATAGTGTAACAAAACTAGTTTATTTTGATACCTTTCAGAGTATAAATTAAACTATTAAATCTCAGGAAAATGTGCAAATATGGTATTAACTTTTTATATTCATAATCTTTAGAAATCTGACTCTAGTCATACCTCTTTATGTGTTTTAATACACCCCATTCATAACTATCTTTAATTCATATAAACACTATTAAATTTTCTTAATTAATTGCTAAGTAGCCTACTAGAAACAAGTGTTTTCTATATCAAAATCATAGTTGAAAGCATTGAACATTTTCTTGTAATTCCCTCTTTAGAGAGATAATCACACCATAAAGTAAGCCATGGCTTTCCGTTTGATATTTATGTTTTAGTTTCCCCATTTTCTCAAATGTATAACAAGGTTTGTAAGAAAGACTACATAAATATATTTACTGTGGTGGTGATCTAGACATACCATTATTTTTAAATATAAGGGCACCAGTACTTTATGTTGAGAAATAGAGTACCCCAACCAAAGTTATGTAATATATATGCAAATGTTTGATTTTTATTTAATTTTCTTTATTTATTTGCAGAGCACCTTTTGGTCTGTTCTACCATGCTGCATGGTTTACACAGATACATCACAAGGAAGGTTTCATTGCTTTCCTTGATACCTTAGTCGCGATGAAAGATGTCTGGTTGGTGTCGAACTGGCAAGCTATACAGTGGGTTAGAGACCCCACTCCCTTGTCTAGAATAAACAACTTTCCACCTTTCCAGTGTGACTATCAAGTGAGTGAAATGTGCTGTATATGTCTAAATATAGTATTTCATTAAGTCATATAAAATACACAGTAATACTGGCTGGTGTATAAATTGGATCACAATATATTAACTTATTTTTATAAAAATCTGATGCTCATAATTTGATCAGAAATTAACATGGATTAGCACAATTTTTTAGGCTAATTCAACATGACTTACTATATAGTAACTTACATTTACACATATTATTATTATTATTATTATTATATCTTTCTGAAAACATTTTAAGCTCAAAGAGTCAAAGAAATATTTTACAGGCTGTCCAACGACCTGGAAAACAGTAAAATAATAGGAAATTTGCTTGGGGAAAGTCAAGGTATTTTATAAAATTTCTGGAATTTTGACATATTCACCAAAGAATTAAGCAAATTTCATTTACAATAGCCAAAATAACATTTTTCTTCCAGTTAATACACACTATGAATCTATTTTAACTCAATTAGGCATATTAATATCAATTTTCAAATTCAACATGTGATTTTCATATCATCTAAGAAGCATTAAGTGATGCACCTAAAAAGGGAAGGGGATAAGTGGGGCAAATATTTTAGTTTAACTTAAACCATATGAAATACAATTATAAAATAGAGCACAGAATATTTGTGAAATACAATAATATAAAATAATTCACCCTTTTTTGTAATTAAATTTGGACAATATATAATTCTGGTAATTAAATGCAGTCATGAAATCAAACTAAAGTGGATTAAAATTGAGAATATAACATTATTAGAGCATGGATACTACATTAGAATAACTACTTTAACTACTCAAAACATGACTTCTTATTGCCATGGTGATATAGGAATAAAAAACTAAAAGGAATAATGTTATGTTTGTATTTAGTTATTTCTTTAATTGACTATAAGGTATACAATACATAATTTAATACAAAAAGCTTCTTCTCCTTCTCTGCACTCATTTATATATAGGTCACAATATTTCACAACTGCTGAGCTAGTCATGTGACTCAACTACTCTAGTAATATATATAATTCATATATTGAACATTTTATAATATACAACAGATAATATTAATGATTGATTAAATCAATTCTTGAACTAATGATCATTTAAAACTTGTGTGTTGTCAGGATTTCTTAATGTTGCTTTTGTTGTACACTTTGCCTTCTTGTTCCAAACATAGTTCATTGAGATTTTGTTGACACATTAAATATCATCTTCAGCTGTTTTCACACATTTCATTGTATAGTTTACTTAGAAGGTTTAATGCTGTAGTTTCTTAAGATAATAATATCACTTATTCTATACAGTTGGGTATATCGAAAAAACGCGTTTTTTTGAAATTCAAAATTTCAAGTTGATAAAAAGTTGTGGTTGGGGCTACATAAGAACCAGAAAAAATTTCAGCCTCATAAATTTATATTTATTATATTTAATATTACTCTTGAAACATATATAATATAATACAGTAATAAGTGATTATTTTAAAATTGTGTTTAAGGGGAGACCCAAAAGATGTAACAACCCCAAGGTATGCAATCTTTGGCACAAGTCTGGAGTGAGATACATGAGGACGTGTCAGCCTTGTCCCGATATCTACCCATGGACTGGAAAAACTGGAGTAAGGAATAGCAGAGTGGAAAATGACATTGTTGAAGAATCATAAATAAAAACATATAATAACTCTTTCAACCAAACAAAATTCAAAATGTGAAACAATTAAATTTATTGCAACAATTTAAACATAATGAAAAATGTACAAATAATGTATTGAAGTCTATGAGGAAGTTTGAGTTGTACTATACTTTTCCCCTGAGCTCGCCTCTTTTCTAGAGTCCATTCATTATAGTAAATACACAAGTGTTAGTGATGCTTTTAATTAACTCTTAATTTAATATGTTTAATAATGTTTAATCTGTTTTGGATATTAGTAAATTGTATTGAACCTTTCTTTTTATCATTTTCAGTAAGATAGATAAAATTTCCCTGTAAAATAATCCCAACTATTTTTTCTAGTGAGCCTATGTTACTTTTTATTTTTGTAAACATGAGAAATTATAATTTAAAATGTATTTAGAATTCTGAGTCAAATTTCCAATAGTATCTATTGATTTGTATGTAGTTATTTTGGTGATACACTATATATTACTCTAATTTATTTATAATAAATGTATGCCATTTATTTCAAAAATATTGCTTGTATAAGAATGTACAATACATGTTATGAGAAGAACCATAATAAACCTATCTCAAAATATATTTTTTTCTTAATAATGCTAAAAAACAATGTATTTAGTAAAATCTACAACTGACTTTTTAATTTTTATATATTTATATATGTTAAAGCTAAAACCTTATTTGACATCTTAAATTCGACATATTTTAAAAATTATATTTAGAAACAAGATTTAAATGTGTTAATAAAAGTTTGTTTAAATAACTTATTTTAAAAATAGTATTCCAAACCTATTTGAATTTTTTTTTTTACATCAAAACCACTTTTTTCACAGGACATGGTACAAGGTTTATGCAAATCTATCATATTATGGGTAAAAACATTGTTATATATCAGTGCAATAAATTTATGAATAAAGCAAGCTTTAAATATAGTATAAGATACACTAATTTAATGTTTCACTGGATGGAAATAAACAAATGTGATATGGTTTTGTGGTAAAGAACCTTTTCAACATGTTTAACTGTGATACTTTTTTATGTGACCGTGTTTTGCTACCCATACAGACTATTCAGATATTTACATTAGTGAAGTAGGGATGAACAAGATATATATTCAAGGAAATGCACCTGCATTTGCATGGAAGAAGTGAGAAACTGTTTAATGGAACCATTAGTACACTCGACCGGGATTCGAAACCACAACCTCCTCGTTGTCGGCAGACCAGACCATAAAGGACTTTCTCACTAGTGCTGGTCATTATGGTACTGACAAATCATTAAACCAATTTTCAATTCTTTGAGATTCACGTTTACTTTCTATTCTATAATTTACTAAATATTGTGTCTTTTTAGTTTTCTTTTGGTTTTTCGGGCATAAATACAGATATGGAAAATGGAAGTTTCACACTGTGGGAATAAAGCTTAAGTCGATAGCATGTCTGTCTATTGAGCTAAGGGTCTCAGGTTAGATTCCTGGCATGGCAGAAAAATGTATCATTGGTGAAATGTAGGTTTACTTTTTCACAGTAATGAATTAACAGACAGGGGCTAGATATTATGTTTATTCTAGATTTAAGTTAGTTTATAAGTAATGTGCTGATATAAACAGTTGGTTCAGAAAGTGCATGTTAAAAACCTCAAATAGTTTTTATTTAATGGTACCCCATGAGAACACGTACAAGAAACAACATATAGGCCCTACTATATTGGAGATCTTAAAATAATCAAAGTATTCTGAAACATGTCAAAACTTGCCTGAAGAGTAACACTGGTATATTAAAAAGGCTACAAGAACTTCACAGCCACACAAAAGTTTGAAGATAAGAACACTTATAAAGCTAAATAAGATCTTCTGTTTCTTCAGTTTTTCAAGTAGCGGTTTCAACAACATATGATATATTTGAAAATAAAAAGTATTTTATGTGTGAAAAGAGAAAGGAAAAAAGGGACAAGAAGAACCCCCCAGAAGTTGTGAAATGCTATGAGTTAAGAGAAGCATAAATGATGCTGCCAATATACTTAGTGACAATTGCTAGTGAAAGAAAGGGAAATGTCATATCAACAATGGCCGACTTATTCAACTTCTCACTCATGACCTGAGAGTATCCCTCACTGTGGAAACTTGCACTTATTACGCCAGTACCTTAAAAAGGACTAACAAAAGATTTACATGACTTTAGACCTATAAGTATACTTCCGTCCCTTTCTAAGGCACTAGAATTCCTAATGCATCAACAAATTTACCGACACATTAACAAACACAATTTGTTAACTGCTTATCAATCAGTATTCAGATCACAACATAGTGCATGTACCGCGTTGATAAATGTCACAGATGACATTAGACTAGCTCAACATGGCGCCCAGTTGAGACTGGTGTTCCACATGGCTCAGTTTTAGGGCCATTGCTTTTTTCTCTATATGTGAACGATATCACTTATTCACTGTCATACTGTAAATATCACATGTATGCAGATGACCTTCAAATATATATTTCCACTGACCGTTCTTTAATACATACAGCCATACAACGAATAAATATTGACCTAGCTAAAATAAATGTGTGTTCTGAAAAAAATTGACTTAAATTGAACCCTAATAAAACTCAAGCCATTCTTATGGGAACAAGCAGACTACTACTGAGTGTGGACCGTTCCCTACTGACTGACATACGATTAGGAGTAGCCACAGTACAACTGACAACAATTACTAAAAGCCTTGGTGTAATTATTGATGAAAATATTAATTGGACAGATCAAGTAACTTTGATTTGCAATAAAATGTATTGTTACAATAGCTATTTAGAGGGTGGAGGCTCTAAATAAATACTTGGGGATGGTGTGCATCTTATTACTGTGAAAACTATAATATTCTTTGACTAATAATATAAAAAAATTGTTTTAATTTTTAATACACACAACAACCATGGAGTGAATTGATTAAGGGTCTTGGTTTTGATTCCTGGCATGGCTGAAAAATGTATCATTGGATAAATGTGGGTCTACCTTTTCACAGTGATGAATTAATGGCCGGGGACTGGTTGTTGTGTCTGTCCTAGATTTAAGATTAGCGTAATTATCATTTAAAGGCATATATCTTGAACAGATAGTAAAATGTGGTGCTAAATAAATGGTAATTTTTACATTGTTTCTAGATTAGGGGGCCGATATAGTATATAAAATTAATGATGTGCTTATCTATATCTCGGGATATAGCTCGGTCAGAAAAACATATTTTAGGAAGAACATTTTTTGTGTCATGTTAGGACATTTTCATTCCCTTAAATATTTACGTTCTTCTGCGATTTAGGTGAATATATTTTTAATTTTACATGCTATAAAATTAGAAACAATGTTAATATTGTTTTCGTTCATTTAACTGCATTCTTGTTTGTTGTTGTGTATATTACCAATAATAAAATGCTGTTTAATGCAATATGACAAAGACATAAAATACTTTCTCAGTAGTAAAATGTGTCCATCCCCGAAATATTAAAATTCTGTGTAAAGAAAATTATCAAGTATGAACTTATAGGAGTGTGTCAACCCATTAAAACCTTTTTTTCCTTGTCTTCATAGAAGTGAAATTTTTTATTAATTCAGAAAAATCAATTTGGTTCAAAAATTAAAATTCCATATTCATTAAAGATAAACAATTCAAATTTGTCTGAAGCATTGTGGTTCGTAATTCATTGATAAAAATATAGGTATGGAAACATATTTCTGAATTAGGATATGTCCACTGCACTTGCCTCAATGTTATTTATATATATATATATATATATATATACATAACACACACAACTGAAATACCTGTCTCCAAGGAACCAAATAATAATTTTTCCAATAATTCGGGTCATTGGGGGCCATTAAATGATCAGGATCAAGAATATTGGGTGCTTAAAGGTCATTAACTGGTCAAAACATGGATTCAAACTTTAGAAACTTCACGCATTCCTATATGTATATATATTCATCACCTCCCTCCAACGATCAAATTCTAATAATAGAAAAAAACACAACTGAAATACCTGTCTCCAAGGAACCAAATAATAATTTTTCCAATAATTCGGGTCATTGGGGGCCATTAAAAATTATTATTTGGTTCCTTGGAGACAGGTATTTCAGTTGTGTTTTTTTCTATTATTAGAATTTGATCGTTGGAGGGAGGAGATGAATCCAAAGGTTGGCTACTTCAAATTCGGTAGATTGTGCCTTTGCTTCACTATTAGATTTGTTAGCTTGTATATAAATTTGTATTTCTTCACTGTGATTCTCTTCTATATTTCCAGTACCAACAGTAGCATTAATACCATTTACACTTTCACATGCACTCATACCACTTTCTTGTTTCGCAAAATAATTAGTCAATTTTGTTTGGTAACAGAGCAGATTGTTTCTGAAATGCCTTAGCCTTTTCCTTTTAATAGCCACACTCTCAAAAATATGCTTCATTATTAAATTATATTTACTAAAGAGAAAAATTGGAAGTTTGATTAATTATTATAGCTTTAATACAAATCACGGTCACACTGTAATATTTCGAGAAAATTAAGTATTTAATTACATGTATGGTTAAAACAGAACAGTTTTTTTTTTTGTAATATACAGTGCCGTCAATGGACTAGTAGGACTAGGTTAGTCCCCAGACATTTTTAGTTTATTTATTTTGAGTTAAATTTTAACGGGAAATAAAAGCATGAAATAAAATCTGAGTCTCAATTTGCGTCACAATACTCAACGATATTCTAGCTATTTGTGCGCTGCCCCCACACCCCCTTCCCCCTCTACAATGACAACACACTAACATCAGAAGCGCTGTCACAATACTCAATGATATTCCCGCTGCTTACGCGGACCCCTTCGCATCTCCCAACTAACATCGGAAGCGCTCGAGTCTTATAGGCTCTTACCGGGGAGAGGACTAGTTGAAGCCAGCCTAGTCCGTCTCTATAATAAGATATATGCTAACACTTGGCGTTCTGTCACAGGTAAATGTAATTTTGGTTTGCTTCTTATAAGTGGTAGTGTTGTGGTTGTTAAGCTTATGTAATTGTTCCCATTGATGAAAGAGATCTTGTGAAGTGTTAAAGTGTTCGATTGTCAATTTAGTTTGACAGTGTTTGAAAGTGTGAACTATGTAAGGAGACTCGGATTTGAAAACTGTTCCCTCTCAACAAAGCTTGGGGACCTGAGACAAGTAGCAGAGTTAGTTAAGGTAGTTTAGTGGGATGTAGCAGTGCCGATCACCTTTCTCAATGCTGTGCTCTCAACCGATTATTCGCAGTTTTGTTTGGAGCCCTCACTTTTGAAGAAAAGCAGCAAGTAATAATGAAAAGTAGGCCAACTCCAGACATTTCTGATAAAACAAAAATGAAAGACTATACACGTAATTATTTATGTGTTTATTTTTTTCCGTGTTTTGGTTTTATTTATTTATGTATTTGTTTGTTTATTCCATGTCTAAATATTGTGAATCGGTTGGAGGGAGATAAATTGCCTACCCTATGACCTGTAAAAGTGTATTTGCTAAATTAACATATTGTACATTATATGGAGAGTATTCCTCTTTAAGTCCATAATGAAAGGTGTCTTCAAACCTAGTCCTCTTTGAGAAAAGTCACCGCACGCCACTGGTAATATAGCTAGATTTTCAAAACTTGTACACGCTCTCCCTCACTGGTTTAACATTATCTAATAGCTACTTTACTAAATGACTGAATCAATCTGTCAGCCCCACTGTCCTAGACATCCTGACGCAATGTAATTGTGCATTGTGCGTGTAAACACCAAGTCAGCAGGTCTAGAAGAAAATCTGGGAGGTCAAAATTGCTGACTGCGGCTTGGTGGTCTTGTCTCTCAATACACCCTTTCTTCTGTGACATTGCAGTATTTGAAGTGGGGATGCCCCCCTATCAAATTATTCACATCCGTCTAAAGCAATCTTTTACCTCAGAATATTTTTAACTATATTGTTCTGTTGCCACCCAATCTATCTCTGAACCTAAAAATGTTTTATTTTCTGGTGTCCAATAGGCTAGTTCATAAATACAGTTGAACTTAGTTATGGCGTCATCGAAGGGGCCAAACAAATTTTTATGTTACATCAGAGTGACGTTATAAAAAAAGGTATCAACAGAACAGAAGGAAGGACATTTCACAAATTTCATAAATATGTAACCCCCTTTTTATTTATATCACAAATAAAAGTCAGGTTAGTCACAAGAGAGTTTATTTATTTTCAACAATAATAAAAACAAAACTCGATGAGTAAAGAGTGGGACAAGCCCAGAGATAGGCGCCGGCAAAACAAGGCCATAGTAAACAATATACAATGAAATAATGGGGGACGACCCCAAGTAAAAGATGGCCGCCAAGAGGACCCACAGACAATTAAATTGACCTTCACAGACACCCGTAATGTCTAATGATAATAAATAAATATAGGAACAATAACCCGCATACAAGCAATAAACACAAGACATAGACTATTCGCCATCGGCGGCTCCCCAATAACTTACGAAAAAGAGAAAGTTCCCAAAAGGGGTTATCATCACTGCCATTCTAAGGCTCAAAAAATGGGACCAAGAGCCATTATACAGAAGCATCATAAAACAGAATAACCTAGCTATTAACAATATGAATACACTAAAGGCCTGGGCTCGCGGCCCCAGGTTTGACCAACCAAGTTAGAACAATGGATATTCAATCTCCCAATAATGACAATAACTTGACCTTTCCACATGATTTTACCCAAGTACTCAAAAGGTACAAAATAATTAATATCCCACACATCAAACATGGCGGTACTAATGGTTCAAAACAATCCGTGAAGCGGATGAGATTCGTTAGCCTAAATAGAAATATCCCTAAGTCCCAAACTGTGCTGCCATGACTTCTACAAAAATCGCAGTTCCGATATATAATAAATAAAGTTAAATCATGAAATGATATCGTCCGAAACGTAATTTAGAATACATCGTTGCCCAAACAGAATTTTGATACAAGTAAATTAAATGTAAATAGACACAAAGTGTCTCACCTAGAGAATGCGGAGAAATGTGTGTCATGGCTTTAGAGTCCTGCCATTATATACACTAAGTCAGAGTCACGTGGTCTCACAACGCGGGAAGAAAGGCAGGAAAAAGGGAAAAGGGGAGGTGCACTGTTCTAGAATGCCCTCACATATTCTGGTCAAGATTTCAAATCTCGTGCCACCCGACTGGCCGTTGATTTCACTGCACTGTCACTGGCGCGCAACGGATCTGCGCATGTCGATCGTCTCTTATTTTATTTTCTGGGATGGGGCAGCTTAGAGGCGTAACTTGGGAAAATGTTCCTCGTCTCAGTTGAAAACAGTCCTGGGCGCTGAAGTGATGTGTCTGTGTGGGGAGCCTTGCAGAACAGCCAAATGGAGGCAGAGATTGTAAGTCCATGTAATTATATTCCTTCCATGTTGTGACTCGGTCACAAACATAACTTTTCTTTTTGTGCTATAACTTGCCATGATTATAAAAAAAAGGTAGGCCTATGTATAATTACTACGAAATGACTTTAAAAACTAAGGTTGGTATTATAAAACAGAAAAAAAACCCTTGGCTTTGAGCTTAGACGCGCACACGAGACAGTTCCAGCCAGCTCAGTGACAATGAAGGAGGGTTAGTCCTCTCTTCATTTTGACATTGAAGCGCCCAACCTATCGCTGATTTAGTTTTGCCATTCCGTCTATTATTAGACCAGCACACTATATGACCAGTACATTCCCAGCTTACTATAAAATAGACCTCTGTAGGAATTAGCTGTTTCATTCACTTTATTTTACATACATGTGCACAGGGGTGTTACATGAAATATATTGAGGAATAGGGGGGAGCCAGTGTTTTTCCCAACTCATTTCAAAATTAGAAAAATTTCCAAGTGGCAAAGGAGCGTACAAGGGCAATGATGATAACAAGGGAGGAGGGAGGGCAGGAGGCTCCTGGATTTTTTTTAAAAATCTGGGGTAGTAATCAAGCCTTGAACCGAGCTTTAAGTCAACTGTATTTTAAAATTTATTTGTTGATCCTGGATTTTTCAAGCTACAAGGCTTTTTCAGTGCATAAGGAAATAACTTGAATTATTATTTATTTCAGTTTACATGCATCTGAGCTAAATATCCAATTGAGCTTAAATATAATTATTTAGATTTGCAGATATCGTTCATGTAATGTATTTTTAGATTAAAAAATTTAACCGACTTTATTACAGCTGTTTCCAATATTTTGTATTTTATGACCACAACTTTTCTCTCGGTGGCCATCGCGACCCTTTGATAACTTAAAAGTGTTCAAATCCTGGTTTTGAAGTTATTTCACTGTGTATTACTACCAGCCCAGACTATCTATAGTTAACTACACCAGTGGTATAGGTAAAATTTAGAGGAAATGTACCTTTATTTGCTTAGAGAGATATTTAGAGTTTTGCTATTACACCCTCCGCCGATCCTATAAATAAGGCCCCTAAAACTATAGGATAGGGAGGATATAACGTACATATATAAATAACAACAGGTTAAAGAGCAGAGTTTAAATGAAGAATACTTTAATTAGCACAAAATAGAAAACAAACACGGGAAAAATGGCCTTAATTCAAAACACCCTATAGCTACTACTATAAAAGAAAACATTGCACTATGCGCGCTGAACATTTACAAACAAACTGGACTCAAGGTCTTTGAAAACAGGACTTAAGGTCTTTCAAGACGCAAATAAAGAATAAGTTATACAAATATTACATTGACATATCGAACCAAATAACTTCCATTTACGTTAACGCAATAATTTAACAATCCACATAAGTTTGATCAAAGTGATCCCAACACAAAGTAAGCTATGTAAAAAATAAAGATACAATGTCAAACGCAATTTGCCCATAGCGTTGACACGACATTTAAGAATTTACTATTGGTCCCTCTTCCATGACCTCAATAAAAATCTGTGTTTCAAACATAACTTAAATTAAATTAAACATTCTTTCCTAAAACTATCCATATCAAACGTTCTTTGATAATGATCCATCAACCTAACGTTCTAACATTATAGTGATACATCTATCAAACGTTATAACATTATAGTGATACATCTATCAAACGTTATAACATTATAGTGATACATCTATCAAACGTTCTTTCCTGACACGCTACATCTCTAACGTTCAATAGCAATGATACCTCTACCTAACGTTCCTACATAATGATACATCTACCTAACCTTCGTAGATAATAGTGATACATTTTATACAAATTACATTCCTCTTTATATTGAGTCTAGAAAACAAGAACAAAAGGGGGGGGGGG
>CABFVX010000788.1:32663-65887 GCA_902151425.1 Timema shepardi
TAATTATTATTATTATTATTAGCACCGCGTCTTACTACCCGTTCGGGTTATACGCACTTACGCTAATGTGTAATGGTAGGGTGATTGTGAGATGAAATGGAGGACCTACAGTTTAACGTGGAATCCGAACCACGGTGGAGGCCTGGCATTCCCCACATTCACAAGATGTCTTGTCAGAGGTGAAGGAAGGGTTTGGTAATCAGATAAATCTGTGCCAGGACCGAGGATTGAACCCCGGACCCCCAACACAGAAGTCCGACACCTTACCCCTAGACCACCAGGTCACCTACAATAACGCGCTGTAGAACTAAACATTGTGCTAGAGCTGAACTTCTGCATGGAAATTCTCGCTTTCCAAGACGGGCCCCTTAAGTCTCTAAGGATGTTCTGTATTTCGGTAGTCGTACTTCTTACTGTACTAATATCACATCTATCCAAATCGACAGCTGAAATAGCCCCCCCCCCTCCCATTGTCACAACACACCGGGTGTTATATTTGTTCGTTTGTTCCTCAGACTACATCGCCAGGTATGGTCGCATGACTGAGGGCGCGGCCCGACGCAAGTTCTGGCAGATCCTGTCCGCCGTGGAGTACTGTCACAACCGACGGGTGGTGCACCGAGATCTCAAGGTAAGCAACCCACACACACTTAGGCCTAGATCACACTAGGATGCCACGGCAGTGGTGCCGGTTGTAAGACAAAGAACCCAATGGTGCATCCCGCCCCGCCCCTGGCAGTGCTGTCGTCAGAATAATCAAATCACGGCGTGAGGTCAGGGTGGCAGCAGAGCTGTCATGGCGTCCTTGTGTGATAGAGGCCTTACATACTTGTTATAGTGGGACGTACATAGCAATGTCTAATCCGACAGCGTCATACGTTACTAAAGGGCCGAATATAAAGTCGAGAATTCAACCGTCAGCCAAGCCCTCATTTGACCTGAATTAATTGTTTTGTTTTGTTTTACACTTTGTCTTACTACCCGTTTGAGCTATATGCTTTATGTACTAATAACTCTAAATGTTTTAAGGGTGAGTAAGGTTGAATTTAAAGGAAGTATACCCGCATTTGCATGTAGAGAGAAAGTTGAAAAGATAAAAAAAAAACTCATCACACCCAACCGGAATTCGAACCACGCTCATCCCGTCATCGGCAGTCCGGTCTCTTAAGAGAGTGACGCCTTAGACCATTCGACACTGAAGCTGTTGTTTTCCCTAAATTATTTCCCCACTTTCTCTCTCTCTCTTAGCAAACGCGGACACTTTTCCTTTTAAATTGTATCTCCCTCGTTCCTACCCTGTAAGGCTGTTTACACACCAACAAGTCTCATGGAGTCGAGTTGAGTTGAGTTAAGGCCTTTCACACTAGTGAGTCGAGTCATTGAGTCCAGTAGTTCGATCAAAGAGCTCGCGCAAGATGGATGCAGTCCTAGCGGTTTCCATGAATACAATTGTATGGAGGCGCCTAGAGAGACGTCGCTTAATGTGTATTCACCCACTTAATGTGAAACGATGCACCTTTGTCCCCAAATAGCGGACACTGTATTTCTATCCCGATGTTCGGGACGGGACGAGTTGTAAATCGAAGGATTCTCTTGAACAAGAACAATGAGGTATCCAGTGTCCGTCCTTGAAAAGCACGTGGAAATAACACACTTGACTCGGCCGGACTGACGAGATCTGTAATCTGCCGTATCATGGAATCTTGTCTCGGTTAGACTCGGCTAGACTCGGGGTGACTCGGCTGGACTGACGAGATCTGTAATCTGCCGCATCACGGACTCTTGTCTCGGTTAGACTCGGCTAGACTCGGGGTGACTCGGCCGGACTGACGAGATCTGTAATCTGCCGTATCATGGACTCTTGTCTCGGTTAGACTCGGGGTGACTCGGCTGGACTGACGAGATCTGTAATCTGCCGCATCACGGACTCTTGTCTCGGTTATACTCGGCTAGACTCGGGGTGACTCGGCCGGACTGACGAGATCTGTAATCTGCCCTATCATGGACTCTTATCTCGGTTAGATTCGGCTAGACTCGGGGTGACTCGGCTCGACGGTGTGAAAGGTATTGGTCCTCCATCGTGCTATCTAATACAATATGTACTGGTGAGTCAGACTCGAGACTCGATGGTGTGAAACCAGCCTTTGTACCTTTTAAAAAAAATAGTCGTATCGGCCCACCTCAAATGTTGAAGTCGCGACCTTTACCATTTTATCCGCGCTGGGCCTCCCCGTGACAGTCACTCAAGAGTTGTCTAATTTTAGTTTGCGAATAATACCGAGGGTTGAAACTGTTGAGGAGGGGATGAACCTACCCCAAAGGTATTTGGGCTGAATGACGTCACTCGGTATTACTGTGTAGGCGTGAGAAAGGAGGTGGTGAGAGCCGTGTTGCGTTGAGGGGGAGTTCCCCTTCTTCTCTGTAGCATCCCCTTGCTCCCTCCATGTCGTAGTCGTGACTATGACGTCAGCACTAAAACACCACCCTAGGGGTGGACAACCGTCTCGTCGAGTCATCACTCGCCAGTGTCTGGGTCCTTTTGTTGGGGTAGATCCGGGTTCTACAGCACAATTTGCATCTAGAAAAACTACAAGCTCTTGTATTCATACGTCACGTCTTATACCAATGATAGATATCATTAGGACCTATAAATTAACACTAAATATGTAACAAAACGTTATCGAAATTTATCACAAAACAGTTTGTTTTTTCATAACTGTTCTTTCTATGAAAATTGGACCGTAGCTCAAGTACAGTCCAATTTCCATAGGAAGCACATTTGAGAACATACAAACACATTTTTTGTGGTCATCATCATCATCATCATCAACTGTTTCCATCCTGTGGCTGGATTAGTTTATTAAAATGCCTCCACCTTCCACCATTCTTCCTACTTTGATTGCTTCCATTCTTATCCTCTCACTTGCACACTTTCAGTTATCTGCTCCGCCCTTAACTTTCTTGGTCTCCCTTGCGCTCTTTTTCCTTTCTTATTTATTTATTATTATTTAGCACCGCGTCTTACTACCCGTTCGGGTTTATACGCTTTAAATACTAATTAATCTAATGGATTAGGAATTGGGAAGGATGGATTAGAGGAAGTGAACCCGCATTTGCGTGGAGGGGGAGTGGAAAATCATTTAGGAAAAACCACCCCCAGTTCACCCGACCGAGATTCGAACCTCGATCTCCCCGTCCTCAGCAGTCGAGCTCAACACGACAAGCGCGTTAGCCAACTACGCCACCGGGATGGGTGATTTTTTTTTTCCTTTCTTCATCTCTATCATTCTCTTTGATCGTCATTGATATACTTTTACAGTATTATTAGTCTATTCTTATTTTATAGGTATTGATTACATCTATTTTTTTAAAATACAGCTACAGATCGCATAATTTGACGTATGAAAACATGAAAGTAGAGACAGTAGCTTTTCTAGGTGTCAGCCCCTCCTGGCTTCTCAGGGCTAGTTTCATATCGTGAGTTCTCCTCAAGTGTGGCGCTACACCGACTGCAACACCAAACCTACCTAAACTAGAATAGAACAGGAAAATGGCCCAAATTTATAAACTGTGTCGATAAAACTATCAATTCATTACATCTAAATAAAACCAACAGAAGTACCCGCCGGGCAACAGTCACACAAAATGTGTTCTCATTTTATTTTCAGACTCAGTTTATAATAGATTTAAAAAAGATGAACTGTCACAAGACTAGTTATACAGAGTGCTTAGCAATAATGAACTGTCTCAAGACTAGTTATACAGAGTGCTTGGCAATAATGAACTGTCTCAAGACTAGTTATACATAGTGCTTGGCAATAATGAACTGTCACAAGACTAGCCATACGGAGTGCTTAGCAATAATGAACTGTCACAAGACTAGCCATACGGAGTGCTTAGCAATAATGAACTGTCTCAAGACTAGTTATACAGAGTGCTTGGCAATAATGAACTGTCTCAAGACTAGTCATACATAGTGCTTGGCAATAATGAACTGTCACAAGACTAGCCATACGGAGTGCTTGGCAATAATGAACTGTCTCAAGACTAGCTATGCGGAGTGCTTGGCAATAATGAACTGTCACAAGACTAGCTATACGGAGTGCTTGGCAATAATGAACTGTCACATGACTAGCTATACGGAGTGCTTGGCAATAATGAACTGTCACATGACTAGCTATGCGGAGTGCTTGGCAAGAGAGTAAGTGATAAAGGTTGTCGAAGTGTTCAATAGAGTTTGCAGTAATCAATCTTGCCGCCGGGTGGTGCAGGTTTGGTTCGGTTGGGTGCTTGGAGGAGGGCTGGTGGGTTGACGTCATCTCCCCTTCCCGTCTCTGTTGTAAACCTTGAACTTCAAGGCGAGAGATCGAGAAGGGGAGAGAGAGAAAGACTGATAAACGTGAGGAATAGTGTCAGAAGAGAGACAGAGACATACCCCTCCCCCCGCGGACATTTGGGGCCTACACCAGCCCCAGTCGATAAGTGTAGGGGTCAGCTCTGGCCGGGAAGGATCAATTTTATTGGCTGTAAAGGCGGATAATGAGGAGCGATAGCAAAAAAGAACGACAGATATAACTATCTTTACTCGCTGCGTAAGCCAAGTGTCACAAATTGTTGTTAGAAAACCAAATTATCTACATTTGATAAAACATAGCTCTCATTTTAGCACCGCGTCTTACTACCCGTCCGGGCTATACGTTTATGTACTCATTACGCTAATGGTTTTAGGAATCAGATAGGATATGTTTAGAGGAAGTGTACCTAAATTCGCGTAAAGAGTGGGAAATCATTTTGGGGGGGAAAAAAAACTAACCTCAAAACACCCTACTATAATTCGAACCTTGATATCCCTGTCATTGGCAGTCTACAGTAGCCCCATGACTTCTTTGGTGCTGACTGACAGCTCACAGCTGACTTCTGACAGTCACCATTTAGGTATATACCTAAATTTTGACCGTCAGAAGTTACAGCTGCTAAACTCATGTTCTTGCAGATCATATGGTTCGGCGTAGGGATACATAATTTGGTCTGATAACTTTTCAAAGCTGTCAGTCAGCACCAAAGAAGCCATGGGGCTACTGTAGTTTAGTTAGGGTGACGCCTTAGACCACGCGGACACCGAAGCGGGTAGCTTTGTTATTATATTATGATAGAATCAGGGCCGACCCGTCCTTTAGACGCACCTAAGTGGTCTCCCAGGACGCTAAGGTCCGAGGGGCACATTCCTACGGAATGTTATTATTTTCTTGGTGTTTAATAAGATACATAATTAAATTAGCTAATAACTTTTAAATGTTTCATTTAACACTAAGAACAGATTCCGGCAGTATCCGAAAATATTAAGAAAGAATAGAAAGGGAAGAAAAGATAATATTTTACGAAACTCAAATTGTCCCTCCACATTGCCATTTTTTGTTGTTTTTCTGTTCAATCGTTTGTGTCGATGGCGATGTTGGGAGGGTTGGCGTCTCTTAAGGGGTGTTCCTGCTGAATTCCAGGCGGAGAATCTCCTGATGGACGCGAATATGAACATCAAGATCGCCGACTTTGGGTTCAGCAACTACTACACGCCGGGCGAGCAGCTGGCCACCTGGTGTGGGTCTCCGCCCTACGCTGCGCCCGAGGTCTTCGAGGGGAAGAGGTACACCGGACCCGAGATTGATGTTTGGGTGAGTCACCTCGCGTGGAGTATGTGCTGCACCAAGGCTAGTGTAATATGGCCTGAAGATAGGGTGTGACGTCACTTGCTGCTAGTGTAATATGGCCTGAATATAGGTTGGGAAGTCACATACTGCTAGTGTAATATGGCCTAAGATTGGGTGGGATGTCACTTGCTGCTAGTGTAATATGGCCTAAGATTGGGTGGGATGTCACTTGCTGCTGGTGTAATATGGCCTGAAGATAAGGTTGGGAAGTCACATACTGCTAGTGTAATATGGCCTGAAGATAGGATTGGAAGTCACATACTGCTAGTGTAATATGGCCTGAAGATAGGATAGGAAGTCAGGATAGGAAGTCACATACTGCTAGTGTAATATGGCCTGAAGATAGGTTGGGAAGTCAGGATAGGAATTCACATACTGCTAGTGTAATATGGCCTGAAGATAGAATGGGACGTCACTTGCTGCTAGTGTAATATGGCCTGAATATATGATGGGAAGTCAGGTTAGGAAGTCACATACTACTAGTGTAATATGGCCTGAAGATAGGGTGGGACATCACTTGCTGTTAGTGTAATATGGCCTGAAGATAGGTTGGGAAGTCACATACTGCTAGTGTAATATGGCCTGAAGATAGGATGGGAATTCACACACTGCTAGTGTAATATGGCCTGAAGATAGGTTGGGACGTCACTTGCTGCTAGTATAATATGGCCTGAAGATAGGATGGGAAGTCAGGATAGATCAGGATAGGAAGTCACATACTGCTAGTGTAATATGGCCTGAAGATAGGTTGGGAAGTCAGGTTAGGAAATCACATACTGCTAGTGTAATATGGCCCTGAAAATAGGATGGGAAGTCATATACTGCTAGTGTAATATGGCCTGAAGATAGGGTGGGAAGTCAGGATAGGAAGTCACATACTGTTAGTGTAATATGGCCTGAAGATAGGTTGGGACGTCACTTGCTGCTAGTATAATATGGCCTGAAGATAGGATGGGAAGTCAGGATAGGAAGTCACATACTGCTAGTGTAATATGGCCTGAAGATAGGTTGGGAAGTCAGGTTAGGAAATCACATACTGCTAGTGCAATATGGCCCTGAAAATAGGATGGGAAGTCACATACTGCTAGTGTAATATGGCCTGAAGATAGAATGGGACGTCACTTGCTGCTGGTGTAATATGGCCTGAAGTTATGATGGCTTGTAACTAGTTTATGACGTCATTTATAACATTTGTAAAATGTCCTGCAGTTGATGTGTCACGTCATTTACTGAAACTGTCAGTCACAGCAAGTGTCTGTGACCGACTGACATAATACACTGTTGTTGAGTGTTCAGATCTGCACAAACCCTGACCTATGAAACTTATGCGTAACTTACCGCGATTGGATAATGGAGAGGGATGTTAAACTGCCCCGTACTGCCAACAATCGACTTTGGCACAAGAATATAATTATGTGCGTGCAGCTTTTTGATTGTATTTTTACTTTTGTAAATACATTTAGCGACCATAACTTTTGAAATTAGTCCCCACATTGTTTACTGCTCCCGATTATTAAAAAAAAACAAAAAAAAACTAGATTTAAATTATTTTAGTTGTTTCTTTTGTGCATGGCCTAATCTTAAACTATAATATATAATTCAATACTCTACAGACTTTTGTATTAATCCCGCTAAAGATAAATTCTTGTGACATCACACAGTTTAGGTTGACCTATCGTTTTCAAGTCAACCCCTACTCGGACTAGTTCTCTGCAAACCCCTCCCCATGCTGCCAATTGAAGGCGCCTCTAAAGAAAGTTATTTTCATTTTATCAGCTATTACACAGGGGGTAAAAATATAACCTAATTAATGTTGTAACGCTAACATCCACTTAATGCAACCAATGTTCCTAAGCGAACGCTTTCCAAGAAAATTAACCATTCAAACATTTCCTCAAGAGTTGAAGCTTGTTAATCAATGATGACCCGCGGGCTATGAGCAACATTTTTTTTTTGTGGCTCTTTGGAACTTTTTGCATCATTATTATTTGTAAAAACTAACAAATCTCAAAAATAAATTGTACTATTTTTGATAAATGGTACCGAATTTCTACGCTAGATATATTATGATTGATCTAGAATTTGCCATAAATCTCCTCACAACATTAAACGCAGCTGTCTGCTTGTTTACCGCTTTCTTGGGTCTGTTGACTGCTTTTATTAAGCAGATATTGCCGCGCAGAACAGAGAAAGCTGAAATTATTTCAAGTCACGCCGAGCGGACAGCGCGGATAAAGATGGAAATCTTGTGATTGGCTTAGAGCTCGTCACGTGACCGCGTTTCTGCTTTGCTCTTGTTCGGCGAACACGTCGACTCACAGTACACTATTTTCAGTGCGCCCCCCACGTTTTTGTAATCACCGTGTCTTATTACCCGTTCGGGCTATACGCATATGTACTAATTTAGCAAATGTGTTAGAGTCGAGGAAGGTTGAATTTATAGGAAGTGTACCCACATTTGCGTGGGAAATAATTTAGGGGAAAGCCATCTTCAGTACATCTGACCGGGATTCGAACCCATCTCTCCACATCATCGACAGAGTGACGCTTTGCTAAGAGCATCCGACCACTAAAGCGAGTCCTATGTTGATATCTAGAAGCATCTTCGTATCAAATAGTCCCCACCCCCCTACAATGGGGGGTTGAGTCGCCAAACAACTTTCGCGCACGTCCAAGCGAGCATTACATCGCCACTGAAGATTACACCAGCAAATAAATTATGCGGCCTGTGTTTACAAAACAATCCGCTGTAGTATTCCATTTAAAGTGACGCGTCTTGTGTGTAATGAACAAGTTACAAGCTACAACATGTTACGATAACAGCAACCAGCTGGCACAAGTAACAGTCCCGGGTTTGATTCTCAGTGATGGTGGCCAATTTTACCATCGTTCCCCTTTCACAGCGATGAGTTAACGACCGTGGGACTGGATGTTGTGTCTGTTCTAGTTTATAAGTTAGTTTACAAGCCGTGTCCAGATATAATTAGTTGTTCAAGCGGCCCCGTGGCGTGGTGGTTGGTGCATCCGGCTACGAGCGCAGCGGTACCGGGTTCGATTCCCGGCTGGTACCTTGGGTATTTTTCTTTTAAGGGGGATGATCCCAACGGTTGGATAACCAGTAGACAACTTCCTGTGGTGTACCCTGGGTAATGTTCTGTGTCATCAGAGAGGCCAATAGTCTACTTACAGGCGACTGAACTGGGTGACATGGTTATCCCCTTCATTAATGCCATATGAATTACGATAATATTTATAATAATAATAATAATATCAGTCTGTTCAGAAAGTGCACGTTGATAAATGAAAAGAAAAAGGTAGGATTCTGGTAAGGTCAAAAATACATTTTGACATATATGATAAACTAATTTAATGTAATAATACGTCAAGTAATGTTATCTGCAGCTATCACTTTTGATAGATATTACCAATAACACTAATACTAGTAAAATGTTGCGAGTGTCGATCGTAAGGATGTGTGTTTGTATGGTGTGTTGCAGAGCCTTGGAGTGGTCTTGTACGTGTTGGTGTGTGGAGCTCTACCTTTTGACGGCTCCACACTGCAGTCGCTCAGGGACAGGGTTCTCTCCGGCAGGTTCCGGATCCCTTACTTCATGAGTTCAGGTGAGGTCACCTCAACACTCCGGGTGTTTGTCGGTCTTGGGGTGGGCTCACAGCACAACGGGACTTTATTCGGACTTAGGGTGGGCTCACAGCACAGCGGGACTACTTAGGGTGGGCTCACACACAACGGAACTACTTAGGGTGGGCTCAAAGCACAACGAGACTTTAGTAGGACTCAGGGTGGGCTCACAGCACAACGGGACTTTAGTAGGACTTAGGGTGGGCTCACAGTACAACGGGACTTAAGTCGGACTCCGTCATTGCGAGACTAGAGAAGACTTAGACTAGGCTCACAATACAATAGGGTAGTAACGCCGACTTGACGCGAAACACTTTAATCCAATCAATCCCAAGACGCTCCCAATTCCTAACTTATCAGCGTAATTAGTACGTAAGCGTACAATCCAGACACGTAGTAAGACGCGGCGCTAAAAACCAACAAAACACGATTGCTTTCTTTGGGGTCGGAAGTCGTATTTTTATTCGATCCAGAGAGATTAAGTTGGTGGGAAGGGGTGGACTAATTCACTTACCGACCCAAGTCCCGGCAGGTTCGCACAGACCTACTTGGATCATTTGTTTAGTGCTACCGCCCGCTCCCCGCAAACCACCCCGTCCATCCTATCGCGGTCTCTGTCTACCGCCGATGACGCAAGAGCTGTGAGCTGATGACGTCAATGCTAGGGGGTTCAACGCGAACCCGGGTTGGGGGAGGTTCTCTCAGTGTCAAACACTATCACGCTCACTGGTTATGACCTACCCCCCACTCACAAGAGGTCCGGTCGAGTGGTCAGTGTTCCTGGCTAGTAACATAGAGGGCCGGTCAGTGTTCCTGGTTAGTAACATAGAGGGCCGGTCTGTGTTCCTGGCTAGTAACATAGAGGACCACTCTGGTTGCCAGTGTTCCTGGCTAGTAGCATAGAGGGCCGGTCTGGTGCCAGTGTTCCTGGCTAGTAACATAGAGGGCCGGTCTGTGTTCCTGGCTAGTAACATAGAGGGCCGGTCTGTGTTCCTGGTTAGTAACATAAAGGGCCCCGGGTTCAATTCCCGGTGGTCATCAGGATTTTCCTTAAGGGGTTTTATATGTATGGTTGCCTTGGTCTGGCTAATTAGGCTAAAGTTAGGGTCAACACTTCTACTGGCACATCATTATCATCATCATCATCATTATCTAATCACGACAAAGTAACCTGCACCTTACATGGGACAGCAACCTTAAAATGCCGTGAATATCTAGCTGACAAAACTTGATAGCATAAATTTAAAAAACTTACATGAGTAGAAGGAAGATTGAAAGGAAATGCACCAACATTTGCCTAGAACATGTCTCAACCTTCTTTAACTCACGGCGCACTGATAAATGTTCATCATCAGTTTTTTAATAAGATTTTATCATAAAAAAAGTATTATGATTGGGTTTAAAAAAAGTTCAATAGCTAAAATTCTAACCATGGTGTTATTTTTTTTTCAAATAATGATGATCAAGGATTTCAAAAGACTTATTTCTATCCCTCAGTTATTTTCTTGCTTATTTTCAAAACGCCGAAGGGAAAAACGCTAGCCTCTATAGAGGAAGAATTTAAAATGAATACTGGAAAAAACAATTCTGTATACAACTTTTTGAAATTTTTGCAACATTATCCTTTTTTTTTTTCAGAAGATTTGGAGTGGTTTTCCATCCACTCTCCAGGCATTACCCCTATATTACACTTTAACATTTTTATTCCCTTAGTGTCATTAATAACCATATTATCCATTACGTCGGTTGGACATTTAAAGTACTTAAGATTCACATTGTGATTGATCGCCATTGATGGTGAGAGGTTTGAATCCTGGTCGGATGCTATTTATCCTGGTTTTGCAAAGATGTTGTTTCTATCCACTCTTTGCGATCTGCTCTTCCTTTATAAGATAACTTCTTCATACCTACCTGATAAATTAAATCATTAATAACTTACGCACGACCCGCCTCGTTGGCGTAGTTGGCTAACGCGCTTGTCTTGTTGAGCTTGACTCCTGAGGACGGGGAGATCGAGGTTCGAATCTCGGTCGGGTGAACTGGGGTGGTTTTTCCTAAATGGTTTTCCACTCTCCCTCCACGCAAATGAGGGTTCACTTTCTCTAATTCAACCTTCCCAATTCCTAATCCATTAGAGTAATTAGTACTTAAAGCGTATTACCTGAATGGGTAGTAAGATGGGGTGCCAAATAAAAAAATTAAAAAAACTTACGCACAATATGTTTAAAACTAAAATTAAGGGCCCCTTAAAAAATATATATTTTCGGTATTTAATAAGTACTTTCTAAACCTACTGGTTATATCAATACACAACTTATAAACTAACCTATGTCTATAACAGGCACAACACCCAGCCCCACCCTCGTTAATTCATCACGGTGAAAGGAGAAACCCACATACCATGTAGTGAATTGAACCCAGGACCCATTAGCTTAGTATGCAGACATGTTACCAACTGAGCTAAGGTGTCGCACAACCCCCTTACCATTTACAAAACACATCCTGGAATCAAATTATTTATATCCCTTTTCCTCCGTGAAATCTTTGCTCTCTTCTAATCATACGCAGACCGGATACTGGTTTAAACTATAAATATCTACACATAAATATACGGCTCAGGGTAACACCGAAATATGCTTTTTTTTTTTCGCCGCTTATGTGAATACTAACGCCGCCGCCGATGATAGTACATCACAAACCTTTAGCTAAGAGCTTATATTACGCAAATGTATCCTGGAATTCTGGCAAAATAAATAAATATGTATATGCTATGATGACAGCCAGATGGCAGTGTTTGAACTTTTTAAAATAGCTATTTCTATTAAAAAGTGGAAATAATGACGATAATTGTCTTGTAAATTTTTCACTTCAGAGAGTTATTTTTACTCTACGGATATATTTAAAAGAAACATGTTTACCACATAGGTCTACTTAAAAAAAAGCTTACTTTCCGGTTTTTATTTTTTGCACCAAGGAGATTTTCCTCGGGGTCAATTCTGTGGTACACATATTTTTAGCTTTTTTTTTAAAAAAAGATGTTGGTGACTTTAACTTTATTCTATGTACAATTTTCTAAACAAGTAAAAATAAAACTCCTGTCTGCTAGCTTTCGAGTATAATTTGAATATAATAGTTTCAAATTAAATTGATGTTTCTTAAGAAAGTATAAAAACTAGTAAAATTTTTATTTTCTCTCTAATTTGGTCACCCTAGAGGTTCTGCTTGAAATTTGTTGTTGCTCATTTTTTTAATGGTTGAATATTTAACCACTAAAGAAATATATGGAGCCTTATTTGAGATTTTGATTAGATTTACTGTTAATTAACTTGTGTCTAAAATAATGTTGGTAAGCTAGAATTGAATCTTATTGGGGAATTTTGTACTACAGTTCATAATACCACCTTTAGGGTGGTTCATGGGGTTTGGGGAGGGGGAATTAGTTACAGGTTTGTTGTTGAATCTTCTAAGGTAAATAAAACTTGGGTATACCATACACGCTTTTGTAAAAATCTAAAAGAAAATATAAATTATTTGAGGTAAGAGAACTCATGTGTTTAACTACATACAACTCATTTCTCTTATATAATATGTATCCAAACATTGTATGCACACAACACTATCGAGTTATTTTTCTTAGCATCGCGTCAAACTACCGGTTTGGGTTGTACACACAAGTACTATTTATGACAATGAGGTATGAGATGAGGAAGATCGAATCTAGAGGAAGTCTACCCACATTTGCGTAGAGGGAAGAGTAAAAAACTATTCATTAAAAAAAAACCCACCGCCAGTACACCCGACCGGAATTTAAACTTCAATCTCCCCGTCATTGTCATGACGCTTTAGAACAATCAAACACTGGAGTAAGTAATATCGAGTAGTTAATTATGTCAAGTACATAAATGGGATTGAATTTGAGAAAAAGCTCATTAGACCTGTATAATGTTTCAAGTTTTATTTTTATAGTTTGTAGCATGAAGTAAAAGGTGCTCAATGTGACGTAAGTTTTAAGATTCCTTTCCTCAGCTCACATCACACGTTTTCACACGCTATCGTGTTAGCTGTAGCTGATTGCAAGTTGTTGACCTTGTCACCAGATTGCGAGAGCTTGATACGCAAGATGTTGGTACTGGACCCGAGCAAGAGGTACTGCGTGGAGAATATCAAACGACACCGCTGGATGGTGGCAGAGGCCCCCAGACTTCTGCCCAGCACAGGCGAGCACCTCTCCGCCGGCACGGCCAAGTCGGAACCCAACGAACAAATACTCAGGCTCATGCAGAGTCTGGGTATCGACGCTGTCAAGACCAGAGAGGTGAGATACTCGTCTTATATTGCGACTTGTCAAATAATATTCTCCTGCCTTTTTCTTCCCCGATGCTGTTATTTGTGATACATTGCTCTCACAGTTTTCGACGTGGCTACAAAGTTTCGCAATCATCTGTATACACTTGCAGAATTCATGCTTTTGTTTTAATCTTAGAAAGCTAAAACTTAAAACATTCTGTGTGACATGCTCAAGTCCGACACCTTAGTTAAGTCGGTAGTGGCTCTTTCCGCTGATCTAGATTCCCGGGTTCGATTCCTGGCATGGTCAAAAAATTTATCATTTGGTGAAATGTGTGTTTCCTCTTTGAGCTGTGGCTGGATGTTTTGTCTGTTCAAGATTTAAGTTAATTTATAAGTCATGTGCTGATATAATCAGTCGATTTAGAAAGTGCACATTCAATACCTCAAATAAATTATATTTAAAAAAATGAAATGACATGCTCAAGCTCTTAGTAAATGGGTCATAGAGCGCTTTAGCAATTCAAGTGTAGGGTTCAAGGCATTCGTTTCATTTTAGGTGTTTTTTAGAACAATATCTTAAGAAGTTGTATTTAAAAAAAAATTTGCATGACCTTCAGTACGGTTGGTAAATAGCACAGTGTAATTTCTCAGTTGTTAAGTTTGATCTATCATGAAAAAGTATTGGAAACCAAACATGTAATTTTGAAATAAATTCAAAACAAAATTCATTTTCAATAAGTTGTGATTAAATTTTTTTTTAATTTGTTTGACACTATAACGAATGACAACTTAATTTAATGGAGTAGGGCTATTAAAGCTTACTAAGAGGAAGCACATGACTGCTTTCCCAGGAAGATGTTGCACTCTCCCTTGTCAGAATCAGGCACACCAATCAAACATGTTGGCACCATTTAATTAATCAAGTTATATTTATTTGCCTTGTTTCAGTCATTGAGATGTGGCAACTATGATCACCACGCAGCTATTTACTATCTCCTCCTAGAGCGTCTACGTCAACATCGCAGCAGTTTCTCTTTGTCTCAAGATGGCGGTGCGGGGAAACGGTCACTCGACTCGATGCAGCATAGACGACCCAGTACCATAGCCGAGCAGGCTATGAGAAAACTAGGGATCGCCACTATGCCGTCTGTCATCTCCAGTACCGTCGGGGGGATGGCTTCCTGCCCAACTGCTGAGGTCACCAGACGAGCCAGCGGAGATCACACCTCCAGCGGTAGACTCGTCTACACTCAGGACATGCGCGAACAAAGTTTCGCTGGAATGCAGCCGCCCCAGTCGCAGACGTCAGCCGATTTCCTCCTCGGCGCCCAACCGCTCCGACCACTCGCCGGCAGAATGCCCCCCCTCTCATCAGAGAACTCAAGGCTGTTGAACCAGAGTCACAACCACCCCCCTCCTTTCAGAGACTCATTCCAACATCAGCAACAGCAGGTGTATGCCAACACTTCTTCTGGTTCTAGTCACAGTGCAACGACAACTCTCCTCATGTCTCAGGCGGGCAGCAGTGAGGCAGTGAGCGGTGATATGCTAGGTTACAGTGCATTGTGTAGGCAGGGAGACGGACGGTATTCATTGCCCAGGTACAATATCGGATTGGGCAGCTCACTATCAACAGGTGTGGTGTCCACATGTCGTCCAGAAGGAGCAACCGTCACGGCCCAGTATTCCAGCTCCACGGATGAAGGCGTGGAAACTGACATGGACGAGTCCCCCGTGAGCACGAGGTCCACCATGGGACAGCATCAGCGACTCTCCTCTTATGCAAGTTCCTCGTCTTCCAGTGGTGTCGGGGTAGGAGTCACCAACAAGAGCCTCAGTCAGCACTTAAGTTCCGACTCTTGCTCTTCTTCTCATGTCTCGTCCTTGCAGAGCAACCTTTCTACTTTCGAGAGCAGTCTAGACTATCAGTTTGACAGTGACCTCGCCTCCAGTCTCCCTTCTTGCACGTATCCTGGGATGAAAAATAAGCCAACTGCGGTGGAGAATGTTGTGATAAGCACCAGTGCCATTCACCCCAGCCTCCACGTGTCTGCGAACAAACCCCTTTGCCGACATAACCCGTTGCTTCACAATGCTGGCGGACACTTCACTCGAAATGCCACACGGTCCCCTGTGGACTTCAGAGAAGGTCGCCGAGCCTCGGATGGTTTGGTGGCCCAACAAGGGGTGATGACGACGAGTGAAGGAAACACCGGTGGGGGTATGGTTGCCTTCAACAGTCAACGTCTCAATGAAACAGGTAAGACAAAAGGCGTGATGGAACTTCACTTGGTGCAACAAGAACATCAAGTTTTGAAGAGTCTCTACCAGAGTTCTGTGCCCCAAGAAGAACTTGTTCAAAGACAGATTCAGCATTCACAATATCATCACAACCTTGTTAGTTTACCTGATAACATGCTAGGGGAGTCGAGAACCCCACCTTCTCTTCCAAAGAGAATTAGTTTACCAGAGAATTTCAACTTTATACCTTCCGTAAAACTTTCTCAACAGCAGCATTCAGCCCAGCAACAACAGCAAGAGCTGGCCAGTGAGAACATACTAAACCTTAATAATCCTTCCTCTCCCGGTGGTTCTCTTCCTCCTGCATCAACTAATACAAGTGTTAGCGTAAAAACACTTGCTCCCCTTCAGCAACAGCTAATGCAGCATAGACTGTTACAACAGAAACGACAGATCCTCCAGAAACAAGGTGCTTTCCAACAACCCAGTGTCAGCGTGGACGCTACGGGGATCAACACATCTGTAAACCCGGGCATGAATATCGGTCTAATCATGACTCGACGGCAGATGTTGAGGCAGGCCTCGTACAAACTCGCTCAGCAGACTCAGATCTTACCGCCCCTCCCGCACTCTGAAAGCGACTACGGCGACTTGCTAGCGTTCCAGACCATCGCGGAAGATAGCAGCAATGGGGCCGAGCGAGGTTTGTCCACCTCTCCTATACCCCAGCAGCACTTTGACGAGAACACTCTAATCCAGAGCTTGTCGGATCAAGGGGCGGAGCAGTGGCAGTCCCTCCCCAACACCCTAGCGTCGGCGTGTCAGATCAGCGACAGCGGCCAACAGACTGCGTGGGGACAAGCGGCGGTTAACATTTGCGAGAGTCTGTTGGCTGGCGGTGCTCCGTGGCAGCAGCCTGTATTCGTTACCGCCCAGCCAATCACCAGTTGGAACCAGGTAGCCAACGAATGAACTGTGTAGTTAGATAAATAGAATATTTGCATTTGCGTGTTTTTCTTGTTGTTTCTTTTTGCATGGCTCTTTGCTAGCCAAACTTTGGTTTGAACTTTACAAATAATTAAGACTGTTGTAGTAAGTAGTTTATCTGCCGTATTTATGTGTGTATATTAAGAATATTTAAAACTATTTAAACATTAATTTATACAAGAAGAAAAAAATAATGGATATGAACAACACTTTTGATGCAAATTAAACAAAACATGTAGGTACTTGATCAAATTTAACCTCTTTAAATTATGCACTTTTTCTGTGATAGCTTTCTATGTTTTTGTTTAGGCAACATAAGTTTAAATTTAATATTTCTTAAATTTTAAAGTAAAAAAGAAGAAGATATAGGTTGCCTTTTACACCCGTCGAAAAGAAATCAAGTCTAAGAGCCAAGCTTACAATGTCACGTTATTCTATTCAATAGAGTTTAACATTAAGTTAAATAATAATAACCATTACTTTTGAATTTACAATGTTTCGTTAGCACTAATGCCCAATTAAAGCTGCTCGTAGAGTTAACACAAGGTCTACTTTGTGGTTAGTAAACATAATGTCCACCATATTGTTTTCAAGGAGATTTCTATGATGGTGACAGCTTTGAAGGTGAGTTACACTTTATAAGACATATTATTTTCAACAGATATATTAGCAAAAAAAGAAATACAATAAAAGGTAGCACATAGCCTTACAAAGTCTTGACTTTATAAATTGGACCAACTAAGGTTTGCCTTGCCTTGATTGTATTTTCAGAACAGCCCCATAGGTGTTGTACAAATTTGCTAATATTTTCCATGGTCGAATTAAGTCAAAGCCTTGAAACAAATCTAGTGTTCTGGGAAGGCTACCGATCAGAACTAATGGGAATCACCTTTTTATAAGTTGAAGAGCACATAAAAATAGTATTGTAAAACACTACTGCAAGTTTAACCAAATGTTGGACTTAACAATCACTTAACCTACAAGGTCTTTGATGAGACATTGTAATATTGGGCCTAAGATTGAAAAATGAACTTAACAGAAGGAACATGATTAATATTGCAGAAGTAGCTATGGCATGTTAATTATTGTTCTTATTTATCTATGATTTATGCAGCGTGAACACTAAAGAAACCAGTTGCAAGTTTACAATTTGCATCAGTAAAAAGGTTTATATTTTGTTAAAATAATTTCACAATGCCTATTGTTGGATCAAAGAAATGAACTAGAGTTAACCTACTTTCTATGGTGTAAATTTAATATAGGAAACTATTATGTTTGAAATAGGCTAACTATTATTGTCTTGGAAATAGTCCAGCTGACACATGTTGAATAAAAAAAAAAGAGCATAGTGTTAATATTATATTTTACTGTGCAACATTAAATTCAGAAATATTTTAAAGAGGGAATATTACTTATATTTTACTTTGGTTATTGATAATGATTTAGTTTACATAGTATAACAAATAAAAACTTAATTTTTATTTAAATTTAAAAACAATAGAGAAAAAAAAATTAAATAAATTGAACATTACTTAAAAAAACAAAATTTTAGTATCCAAGCTCTAAGTTTCTTAAAGAAATAAAACATGTTAACAAACAATTAAGACATATTCAAACTAGAATCACACGACCGCAAAGGTATATTATGCTGTTTTATGCATCATTGTTTTGTCATTTAACTGTTGGAATATTTTACAAAAATAAATTTAATCACTGTATAATTATTGTACCATAAACATCTTAAAGAAATAAAAAAACCTTTTTACTGCCAACAAAGAACCTGCAACACTTTTACAATATTTGATTAAACTCTGCCCTATATAACAAAATATTATTTGTTTTAAAAAGAGAAAAAAATATAATAATGTATATTTGCTCCATTAAAGAGTTAAATTATATTGTTTCACCTTTTTAAAGGACCAAATATGTTAAGACCCATCATAAAAACCTATATTGTAGCATTACTACGATACCTTGATTTTGTAACTTAAGTTGTATGCTGTTTATTATCAGTTAGAGAATTGATTCACTTTGCACGTTTAAAAATTAATGCATCTCACTATTAGTAAAAAAAAAAATTAGAGATTTTCTGTCGAGTTATGAATACTATTATTATAAAATTATGTGTGCATGTAAACTACTCACATAATTTTATAGTTTTAATTGTCTACAGGTAAACAGAATATACAAGGCAGTGGTAGCTCATTAAGTTCTGTTGGCTCTGCTCGGCTTGACACTATTATTCTCTTACTTTTAGATTGTCTTTCTCTTATTATGACTTGTATTCTTCAACACATTGAACTGTCTGTCATTTGTACAAATATTGTATTTAATTTAGCCTACATAATATAAAGAGCTGTGTCATGGTGACACTATGCCAGGATAGCGGTCAACTTAACGTTCCATAACTTAACATTCACCTAACATAAATAAACAACATAGTGTGTGTGATCAGGCTTCAAATAACTCCAACATAACTCAATCAAAAGACAAACGATTAAATTGTGCAGTTTCATAATATATTGTTGATTAAAATGTAACTCAACAGTTAGGGCGACCACAAGATGTGGAATATATTGAATAAATCATCTACACACTGAATCCATAAACAAACTAATTAATAAATTGCTGTGTTAATGTTGCTTGCAACATGATTGGCTGGCAGAAACACATGGTATATTTCATTTAACCTAACATAACATTAATATTCTCACTTGGAAAAACTCTTTATGTTAAGTGAACGTGACCCTTAAGTTAGTGTTAAGTTGATTGTGATCCCAGCATTCTAGTAGACCTCTTATGTTTAATTTACTTTCATGGGTTGGAATTCTATGCTTGAGCCAACCAATATGCTTAATCGCTTTTTCTTAATTTGGTTACCCCGTCACCAAAACTGTAATCTCAATTTTTTTTAAAAAAATTTTTCTATGTAACTGCAAAGCGATCTCATTTTTTTTATTAATGACTATTTAATGAAAAAAAAACACTGTTTCATAAAGTCGTCTTAGTTCTTGTGTTTTGATAATAGTCTTATCATTACATTACACGCAATCTCCAAGTATAGTTTTATTCACGTTTAAGTCACAAACGTGAAATTTCACCTTTTTCTAAAAATAATTTTAAAATATTTTAAAACAATTTTTACTTTCATTTCAACAAAACCCCATCAAATAGAAAATTGTATGCATATGCAGCAGAGAAGGAATTGTAAAAAATGAACAGTATATATATTAAAAAAATAAATTTGCTACAGCAATTAAAAATACGACCCATATAATGATAATCTTTTTAACATCAGTGACATGTTTTAAAGGAATAATGATGGTTAAGGAAGGTATTTTATAGAAAATGTACCCGCATTAGTAGCCCGATAAAACCATAAGGGTAAACCATTTCACCTTCATTGCACCAAACCGTGATAACTGTTTATATTATAAAAATATTGAATAGAAGTAATTTAAATGTTGTCTTTGTAATTTTTCAGTTACAGATAACATTGCTTGTCAAAGTGTAGAACCCTGAGTAGTAAATAGATTTTATTTTTATTCACTGTTCATTTTCCAAAGTGTTTTGACTAAAACATTGTTCAAGTGTTATTCACTAAGCCTTGCGACGGTTCCGGTTCGGCCTGTAAACACACGGAAAGCTCAACCCGTTAACTCAACACATTATATGAATATCATATTATCCCTGACTTTCTCAGTTCGTTTTATTCCTTCAGTTGTGTATTATATTTTCTACAGATTTCATTTGGTGTTAATTAGATCTGACATGAAAAAAACGGTATGAATAAATACGTTTGTCTCATTTTTTGTTTATTATTTTGTATTTTTATGTTTGTCCTTTTCTCCTTTCATTTTATATTAAGTTTTGTAAACATCTTACATTAGGGTTGTTCCAGTACTCGAAAATACTAAAACTTATTTCTACATTTTGAAAACTATAATATCGAGTTATAAATTACTAATCCTATTTTTAATATTTATATATATAAAAACTTGTACGCTGGAGTGTGGTCCAGACTAATGTATTTCAAGACCAGACATAAATGACAGATACTTGTTTTTTGGTGTAAAAAGGTCCTTAAAGTTTTTTTTCTAAACATATTTAAACCTAACATGAAAGTTTGATACCTATTTGTCATGATTGTTTTTTTTTGGCACCGCGTCTTACTACCTGATCAGGTTATACACTTATATACTAAATACATTAATGGTTTTAGAGATTAATAAGGATATATATATAGGAAGTGTACCCACATTTGTGTGAAGGAAGAGTGGAAACAATACAGTAGCTATTCTTGATAATACTTTTAGAGTCTTTTTAAAATTATTTAGCATGAGGCGCGGTTGCCGATATTCGTAACAATACAATACAATACAATTGGAGGACCACCCTTTAAATAAACCAGAGGAATGGGATGGGATATAATAACTCTGGTTATAAAACTCACCTGGCGCATATTTATTTACCTCATTATTTCTGTCTACAATGAAACGAAAATAAAGGAGTAGTGTTTTTGGAAAGGATGTGATCCAGGAAACAAAAAGGTATACCCCTATGTAAACCCAGAGCTACTACTGGTCGCAAGAAAGCTACAAAGGAACCTCAATATTGTGAGGTTAACTAGTCCAGTGGGTGCCATATTTTCTTTAGTTAGAATTCATAAACTCAAAGTATGACCGAGAATGCACATCAATAGCAATATATATAATTAAGCTATTAATATAGTAATTAGAAAGTATACGCAATACACAAACAATAAACTCACACTAAAACCGATCACCTGCTTCCAACAAAAACTTAAATGACAGTGACTAGTTAAAACGGGCCATCTCCACGCGCGGTGATCGTGTACAATGTATTAACAACAGCCCGACACGTCTGAACATAAGTAAGGACTCTTTATACCAACTCAACAAGATAGGGTAAGATGTGATGGTGATGCCAGTTCTACCAACCTACGTCAAAAAGGTAAATTGATGTGACCTAAAATGGCATCTCCAAATAACAAAATGACCACACCATTTGCGGATTATAAAGAAGTATGTCGGGATATTTAAGCTTTTCTTATTTATGCTAGCACAAAGTACTTATTTTTCAGGTTAGTTTATGAGCAACCTCTTTGCATTGGTTTTTTTTAATTTGTAAAACGTAAAACTTTTAAATCTTTGAATACAATTTACAGTGTTTGAGGTGCTCAAGTTGAATAACTTAATCAACCTTCAAATAACACCAGCTATTATATTATATTGTTATTTTTATTTAGGAAAAAGAATATGTGAGAAATATTTTTTTAAATACTTCAAATTCAAATAGAACTTATTTCGTGTAATCATGTCACATTATATTTCAATTTAAAAAGTCCTATCCCTGAATATTTTTATGTGTGTTCACCTTAATTATTATTATTATTATTATTATTAGCACCGCGTCTTACTATCCGTTCGGGTTGTACGCACTTACGCTAATGTATAATGGTAGGGGGATTGTCAGATGAAATGAAGGACCTACAGTTTAACGTGGAATCCGAACCACGGTGGAGACCTGGCATTCCTCACATTCACAAGATTCTTGTCAGAGGTGAAGGAAGGGTTTGGAAATCAGATAAATCTGTGCCAGGACCGAGGATTGAACCCCGGATGCCAGCATAGAAGTCTGACACCTTACCCCTAGACCACCAGGTCACCTGTTCACCTTAATCAATTTCTGTTTGTATTAGTAATAGTAATTTATAATGGTATTTTATTAATACTTACATCACAAATAGTAGCTTCAAATTAAGTTATTCAAACTTTATTCAAAACTATATTTTCCCAATATGTTTCAATCTTTATAAGACCAAAATTTAAATATTTCAACCAAACTTAAACCTAAGGATTCTCGCTCAAACACACATAAAATAAATAAGATAATTTTAATTAATCTACAACACTTGTATTTTTATGTGTTCATCAGAATGTTTTTTTAGTACATCTTTCTACCCATTCGAGTTAAATGCTTATGTATTAATCATGCTAATGATTTAGAGATAAAGAAGGTTAAATTTAGTGAAATTGTACCTGCATTTGGGTGGAATAGTATTTATGGAAATCCGCCCGGGCGGGATCGAACCACGATCTCCTCAGCATCGGCAGTCTAGTGTATTGGGAGAGTGACGCCATAGACCGTGTGGCCAGTGAAGCCGGTAATAGGAGATATCAATTATTTTGATCACATCAAGAATCAGGGACTCAAACTTCCCATGATGTCGAGTATTTTAACATTTGCTGGTTACTGGTGGTCGGTATGATAGGGTCCTAGTAAATCAGTTTAATGACACTTCACCCCAGACAGTTTATAAACCGAGTGTTCTCTCAAAGCTCGCGCGCAAGTACAACTCTCTTCCTATTGGCTACATCAACATTGTTAAATAAATAACAAAACTTAACTAAGCAGTAAATAATACCTTGACACCCACTTTGATGGCCAAATCGCCTAAGGTGTCATTCTCACAATAGACTGGTCTGCCAATGACGAGATTCGATTCCTGCTCAAGTAGTTTTTACTAAAATAGTTTACCACTCTCCCAGCATACAAATGTGGGCACAGTTCCTCCAAATTCAACCTGAACTGGCAGTAAAGACACGGCTCTGTAAAAAAAAGAAATGTTTAAAAATGGTTTCAACAAACAATTAATTTTTTCGCCTTAACTGTAAGAGATTTATATATATATTAGGCTTTATTTGTTTTTGATAAGGATGTAACCTCAAACCCTTAAGGATATTCAAGATTCGAGAAAATATTGGGGTCGAAAGATTTTTTTTTTTTTTCAAATTTTGGAGTGGAATTTGTTTTAGAGCTCTTATACGGATTTTTGGTGGTTGAGCCCAACTTAATTATAGGACAAAATTTAACAACCAGACCCCAGACCATTAATTTAGCACCTAGCTGAATGTATGAATGAATTGCAACAAAATAATTTTTATATTATTATTTCCTACAGCAATTTAATAACTAATAAACCAGGGACCAGTAATAGTTTTTTGGGTCTCGGGGTGTTTGCTAAGATAATTTTATATATTATTATTATTATTATTATTATTAGCACCGTGTCTTACTATCCGTTCAGGTTATACGCACTTACGCTAATGTGTAATGGTAGGGTGATTGTGAGATGAAATAGAGGACCTACAGTTCAACGTGGAATCCGAACCACGGTGGAGGCCTGGCATTCTCCACATTCACAAGATGTCTTGTCAGAGGTGAAGGAAGGGTTTGGTAATCAGATAAATCTGTGCCGGGACCGGGGATTGAACCCCGGCCGCCAGCACAGAAGTCTGACACCTTACCCCTAGACCGCCAGGTCACCAATTCTATATAAATATATTGTTGAATTTAAGTATACATGTAATAAACTTTTAATGTTTGCATTCAGGATGGCCAAATTGTAACACTTGTGTGTATTTTGTTACATAGTTGGCGACGTCAGGAGGTGGCGTTCCGGGCCAGTACCTGTCCACAAGCCTCCCTTGGCAACCCCTCTCAGGATTGCCCTCTCCTATGCAGCCGGTCTGCGAGAGCCCCATTCTAGAGCTCACCGAACAGATGGAGTCAATGTAAAGCAAAGACTGATTACACGAGGCCGTCACTTACTATAGGGTTTAATAAATACATCCTCTGCTCCAATTAGTCCTAAGATGTAGTTTTAATGGAGTGTGAGAAGACCACTCTTTAAACGTGAAACTAAGTCAAAGCGTAGATTGAATCATTCAAATAAAACATTTTTCTTGTAGTCACATAGCACTGAGTTAAGTGCATATAGGTAAAGCAAAAGGTTTACTGGAAAGAAAAAAAAAACTCACTATACTGAATGTCATCTCTGAAGGCAATATTGGGAAACAGCGTTTTTCATGTGGTCAATCTTCTCTTAAATATAAGACACATTTTGCAACGCTGGTTTGTCGATGTTGCCGGTAGCTCCTTATTATCCTAGCACACCACCTTAAGACATAGCTGAAATCGAGGAGCTTTGGCAACAGTTAACAGAGAGAAAGTTAAGATAAATCGTTTCTCGATAAGACCTGCAATTCCTTCAGCAGTGATATTCATTATATATTAGTTTATGCTACCGCATTTGAATTTATCCATAAGTATGTTAAAGATGTCATTCAATCCCTAGTCGGTGCTAAAATACTTGTTAGTAGCTGTTTTAAAAATGATAATATAATGAAATGTCATATTAATTGAGATATTTCAAATCTGGTAGTAATATATCCCAAGTTATCTTTTTACATTGAAATGTTTAGTGAATGTGAGGGCTATTTTTGAGTGCCGAAATTGAATCAAAGCAGATTTGAACTTGGATATTCCGAAGCTTCACACATTCCTTAGTAGTTTATTAAAGTATTTTCAAACGAGTGTACCAGGGGAGTAGCTCAGGTCAGCAAGATTTGAGAGATGGTAAGTTTTGGCCATACTAAAAAGAAATTGTTTAACCTTTTTTTAAGGCAGTAAGATTTTAGAATCTAAACTTCTTTGTCATGACATAATATCTATTAGGTGTTCCGTCTTTCAACAGGTCTGTTGCGTTGTCCAACTTGAGTCCTACTGCAGTTCTTATAAGCAGCTTTATTTTTTATATACTGTGTCTTCATTTTGTTTTCGTGTTTGAGGTTATTCATAATCTTTCTAGTCCCATCCTCCTTCCCACTTTCTTTGTCTTCTATGGCATCACTTAATAAGACAATTTCTCTCAGTCAGTTGGCCCTTTTTATCCCCATTTTCGTTGACTCTTATCTGAACTTGATTAATCACCTAATCTGTCCACTTTAGCGTCTTTATTTTCCTCTAACACACCAGAAATATTCCCAAATATTTCTTCTTTTCCTTCGTAGTTCATGTTTCAACTCAATATAGCCCTTCACCGGTTTATTTCTCATCTCCAGGTCCGGTTTACTAGTCGGTAGTTAAATAAAAACACTTTGAGTAAAAAAAGAACAAAAGAAAGCTAGTTGATGAATTTAAAAAACAAGTTTTTGGCCAGAAGTAAATAAAAAAAATAATTATGATGTAATATGTCTAGATTAGACCATGACCTCTCAAATCGGCAAAAGGTTACATTGTAGTAAAGAACACAAACGTGTGCAAGTGAGAGAAGAATGGACATGAATAAAGGAGGAAGAATGGAGGCATTTTACTAAACTGACCCAACCAGAAGCTGGTAACAGTTTTTAATGAGATAGAAAACTATAAAAAAAAAACTTTAGTGATTTTCTTCCCTTATAATTATCAAACAATTTGCCGGTGTATGTAATACAGGACTCATATATATACTGTTTGAGTACTTAGGTCCTTGTTATTTACGATAAAGAAAATTATAGAACTATAGGAAGGTGTGAAAATCATCTCCAAGGGGAACTCAACATAACATACCAATAAAATATAAGAACCTTAGAGTTCCCCCCCCCCCCCCCCCCCTCCCNCCCCTCCTCCTCCCAACAACACGTCTTACTACCCACTCAGGCTTTACGCGCCTGTGTGGAGGTCGAGTGGGAAACAATTGGTAAGAAAGCCATCCTCATTTCACCCGAATGGGATTTGAACCCTGACCTTATCATTCTAGGTGAGCCAGATTAAATGAATCTGACATTTAATTCACATGTTCTCTGATGTGGATATGTAAAAGTTGAACCTTGAGCTTTTGTTTACAGGTGTCAATGCTCTATGGCCGAATGACTCTGCCCAAAAATTTTTTTGGGGGTAAAAAACCCAACTAAATTATAGATTCATTGTTTAAAGCAAAAGGTTGTGGACTACTTGATAAAAAAAGAGCAATCTTGTTTTGCATGCAAATGTAATTATAATTATATGTACAATAGCCCCATGGCTTCTTTGGTGCTGACCGACAGCTTTGAAAAGTTACCAGACCAAATTATGTATCCCTACACCGGACCAAATGATCTATAAAAACATGTGTTTAGCAGCTGTCACTTCTGACGGTCAAAATTTAGGTATATACCTAAATGTTGACTGTCAGAAGTCAGCTGTGAAGCTGTCAGTCAGCACCAAAGAAGTCACGGGGCTACTGTAAGATGTAATAAATATAATGCCGTACTAAACACAACAACACAACCTTTTGTTTGCTTTGATTTCAGAACCCAAAATTTCTGACAGTGAAGCTGTACCGAGTAGGGCACGTATCAGTATTGAAGGATGTAAGCAGGGGTATCATTAACGAGTTGATACTCACGCAGGTTCACCAATGTGCTAAAAGGAAACCCATATGGCACCGACTGACACACTCACGAACGCCTACAAGATAACATTGTGATGATTATGCTAAATGTTAAAAAAAAAAAAATCCAAATCAATTATGAATATCAATTATTTTTTTTAATATAATTATTATTTTACATGTCAATGATCTAAACTAAATTTAACAGACGAAGCAATAAACATTTATGTTACAGGTGAGATTAAAACAAGTGGTTATAACTTTGCTCAATTTCTATGCATATAAGTAAAACTTAAAAACTCATATTTGTCTGCATTCAATGTATTATCTTTAACCACAAATTATTTTTGAAAGGTTTTAAGGGTGTAACTACACAAAAAGGCGAATAATATCTTGTTTTTATAAAAAAAAAAAACTAGTCACGAAAGAAATGGTTTGTTCATTCATTTAAGAATAAAAATAAATAAACAACATAATAATAAAAGTTTCTAAGGCATGTTGGGGCCTTTTTTCCATCACAGGTAGCTTGGATGTAAATATTTTACCCTACTGCGGTGAATTGTTTTGTGAGGTGTTGTATGTAGTCACTGTAGGGATTAGGGCCTTGTGAGTGGGTTTTTAAACGCAAACAACTCATAAACAAGAGCTGTGAACGAGCGATTCTTAAATTTGTGAGCGGATTATTTCACGCCGCCATCATAACTCTGGGTCGTTAAGCCAACACAATGTGTACACTCCCCTCTCACGGTAAAACATAATTATGTAAAAATAGAAGGCAGTGCCAGCTGGAGAAAGACATCTGATTGGCTGACCTTGTGATGTCACTCAGTAAGCAAGCGCAGTGCGTTATACAGAGAGGTGTATGGGAGAAAAACCAGGTTGTTAAAAATCAGGTCACATTTTTGAACTTTAAATAATAAATAAACCTTTAAAATCCACACGAATGTCCAATTAAAGTCATTACTCTATTTATTACAAATATATATATTTGGATGTTTTATTATTAAAATATAACTTCTGTAAACTGGGTGACATAAGCAATGGCATAATTAAAATCCTTCAAGTGGCTCTACCTTTCCATTTTCTATTAGCTTTACGTTGATTTATACATTAGAGTTAAGCACTTAGATCAATGAACATATGTATATTACACCCATACAATTAAAAAGTAAAGTATCTAAATTGTGACAGCCAAAACATTACTATAACCATCACAATATTCACACTAGTACGAAGCGCTCACAAGAAAGAAAAAAAAAAGATCAAAAGTAATTTGGTTGAGGAGTAAGCCCAACAAATCATCAATTCAGCTGTAGGAGTAGGAGGGGTTCATCTCCTGGCTCCACCTCAAGTTCTAAGAACAAGCGCTAAGCTCCTCCAGGGAGCGAATCAAACATTGAATGAGCAAGTCTCTGTGAGCTAGATTGTGCCGATGAGATTATTAAACCCATCACTGAATCAGTTATATTCCGTGGACCTACATTCTCCCAGGCAAATGTGCAGGTCTTTCCTTTTTAGCCTCCCTCCACTCATGGGTTTGTTTTTTTCTTGAATACAGCTGTTTGGCATTTGTTTTATTTGGACTGAAATTAGTATCTGTACAAATATGTGTATATGTTTGCTATAATACAAAAGGTAATATGAAAATGTGTGTTTTAAAGTAATAAATGAAATAAATTTTAAAGAGTGAATATAATGTAAATAAATTTTGATTTGATAAAACTTATACACGAGAATGACATGTGAATTTGTTAAGTTCATTCCAAAAGTTTGGTAAAAGTTGTATTTTGTCCTCGAATATTGATCCGTGGTTGTCGTGAATTAAAAATCAAAGGGTATCAAGAAGCTACATTCGTCGACGGTTTTAGGAACCAAAATATGTATTTTTCATTGGAAAACGCAATACAATTTGTTTATTTGTTTTATAAAACTATGATTATTGTTTGGAACAAACTGTCGGTAAAAAAATATTTGTATTTAATATGAAAACATGTCAAAGCACGACCAAATTCCCTTGCTTTATTAAATATAACAATTTTGTGGATTTTTAAAAGTAAAGTTTGTCAAATATAAAATATTTTGAGTGCATCAAGTAGGTTAGTAATACACCAACTAGGCCCTACATCAATTCAAAAGTAATAAAGAAATACAACGCAAAGATTTTAATAAATGAATTTAGTGAAACTTGCAACGCGTCTTACTACCTGTTCAGGTTATAAACATATGTACTAATTAGGCTAATGAGTTAGGGGATGAGGAAGGTTGAAAATAGAGGGGTGTACCTACATTTGCATGGAGGTAGAATGAAAACACATTTAGGTAAAGCCCTGACTGGGATTTGAACCAGCAGTGAGAGATTAGGGCAACAGTGGTGTGTCAAGAAGGGCTATCAACAATTCCATCAGAACCTTGGAAAGCCGTATCTCGGGAAATATTGAACATAGAACAAATGTTAATAAGGACCTTTTTGTGTTATTTTGAGGTCTTCTATCCAAACCCCGGTTACTTCCCATATAAATCAGAACATCCTGTATATATTTGTACAGCTAAATATTTTTTTTATGTATTCAAAACCTTAGTAACAGAACCTTGAAGAAAAAAGAAAAAAAACTTTTTTTTCAGCAAAATTTGATGTCTTGCTATTGCCATTTTATAAGTATTGATAATATCTATCAAACGTAACAGATGCATATCACATGACTTCACGTATGACTTTGTGAAAGTATATCTAGTAACTTCTTTTGTCACCTTCTTTAGTGGCCGCGTGGTCTAAGGTGTCACTCTTACAATAGACTAAACTGTCGATGAAAGGGAGATTGAGGTTCGAACCTCGGCCGAGAGTTGTTTTTCCTAAATCATTTACCAATTTCCCTCCACGCAAACATAGGTATACTTTCTTTAAATTCAACCTTTCTCACTAACCCAACTTCTCATCGTAATCAGTATACATGCGTATAAACTGAACAGATAGTTAGACATATTGGTAAAAAACAACTTATCTGTCAAATTCTTCCCATGAAAAATCGGACTGTGGTGGCCCCCCTGTTCGACTAATCTCTCTCAAAGAGTCGGGCATGTTTTTATTCGACCACAGCTTCATGTCTCGTCTCTTTGCGGAGGATAGCGTTTCATTTCCTTGCGTGTGTCAAAGTAGCAATAACTATTAATTACACATTTTGTACCAATCATTTGTTATGAAATGTTTGTAGTCGGGTTGACGAGTTTACTAAGTTTCTCTGTGCTGCCCACACACACGGTCAGGGTACTTAGTTAAAGAATAATTATAATAATACCAAAAATGTATCATGTTTTGCTTTTAAGTCAGTCCTCTGCGGGTCGGAGACGCCATAAACTAAGCAATTTTGTAAAAATAATTGTATTCAAGTCTTGTTCCAACATGTTGATGTGTGTAACTGTATACATAATCAAAACAATACAATTTTGTGTTAGAGCTAGCAAAGAAAATACACAAGTTTAGAGAGTAATAATATTTGTAATTTATTTCTTCTAGCGTCGACCAAACTAAACCCATGTTCTATACTCTGATTTTTATACAAAGCCCTCTATCAACCACCAAAATTGATTAAAAGTAACTAAAACTCGGCAGTGTTATGAATATGTTTTATTTGATTATCAATTAAAAAGTTATCAAAAGGTTACAATGAAAGTTCCTTATAGATTGATGTACTATTTACACTAATGTGTTTAGGGATTAGGAAGGTTGAATTTAGAGGAAATGTTCCTGCAGAGAGAGGAGAAAACCATTTTGGAAAGATCACCCTCAGTGCACCTGACTGGAATTGAACCTCGATCTCTCTCCATCTTTGGCAGTTTAGTCTAGTGCGAGAGTAGCACCTTAGACGATGCGGCCACCAAAGTGGGTTACAGTATTAACTAAACAGACTAAGAACATAAACCAATTGAAATATTTTTATGTATACCCTTGCGGCAACACGAGTTTCCAGTTTTCAGATAACGGGCTTCCTATGAAAATCAGACTGGACAAACTTAGTTTAAGCAAAAAAACAACAACAAAAAAACAGGAGAACCATAAAGTCACAAGGTACTGTAGATCTGGGATGTCAAAGTTATCACTAGTGAGAGCCTGGGCAGTGATCATAAGCTGTTAGTCTCGGACCTAGATGGTGTTAGTAAGAGAGGAACGGAAGCATCCCGAGAACAGCACTTTGTAAGATTTTAGAAAAACTGGGGGTTCCAAGAAATTTGATTGGCAAAGTTCAAATTTTGAATGAAACGTGCCTGAGCTGTGTACAAATTTGGAGAAGGCAAGTCATAGTGGTTTGAGACCAAAAGGAGGGTTCAACACGGAATTGCTCTTTCACCTGCTGTGTGTAACTGTCATGGATATCGTATTAAGACATGAAAATAGAGGAGATTAATGGCCTAAATGCCCTGGCATATGGAGATGTGGGGAATCAGTGGGGGAGAAGTACAAGGACAACTGGATGAGAGGGTCTCTAAGTTCAAATAGTGTAAGATGAATGTGTGAGTCTATATAAGCTATACCTTGTCCCCATTCTTACGTCGGTTTGGATACGGGCACAGGAAACAAGGAGCCAAGTAAGCTGCAAGCATGTGAAATATGTTTTAAGAAGCGCCCTGCACAAGACATAGAGAAGTATGGAATGAAGGGACCAATAGAGGAAAGGTGAAGTTCGTTAAGACTCAGATGGTTTGGCCATGTGATAAGAATGGAAATAGGAAGCACATCCAGAAAGAGAGGTAGGGGGCAGGAGACTAGAAGGAGGTGGATGGACCAGATGAAGGAAGATGTAGAGAAGAAAGGAGAAATGTTACTGGAGACAGCGTTGGCAGAGCTTGTTTGCAAACACCCTATCCAGCAGGTTGGAGGGGTTCCACAAGGATGATGACACTTTTAGAAAATATAAAAACTTTTGCGGCAAACACATTTTACTAGCCTATAATATTAATGTTATTCAATAGGTAACAATAATAATTCAATTTCAATTTCCTTTATTCTAGTACTGGCCAACAGTCGTAAGACCTATAACAGGCCAGCACTGAGAGTACACAAGTACCTTACAAATACATATACATACATTTACACAAGAAAATAAGATAAAAAAAATGGCTAATTGTTATATAATAATTAAGAGTTATCAAAAAAGTAATTTTTAATAATTATAATAAAAAATAGCAATAACAAAAAACTAAAGAGTGATTAAAAGTAGTAACAATATCCAAAAGATAAATCAGAATATTGTAAAATTTAGATATTATAGGCAGAACCTCTTAGTGACAAATTATTGATTAGGGATTTACTTAAATAACTCTCTGAATAATAATAATAATAATAATAATAGTAGTAATAATAATAATAATAATAATAATAATAATAATAATAATATCTATCAAAAGTGACAGCTGCATATCACATAACTTGACATATGAACATATGAAAATAGATCTAGTAACTTTTTCTAGCTGTCAGATAAACTATATTCCTGTGAACATTCAGGTTTACAGGTGTGCCAAAGCTGCAGTACGCCTAGCACAAAACTAACGATCAACAACAACAACAACAAAAAGTTCATGTAGAATCTTTTTTAACTTTACTTTCCGCAAACAAATCCGAACCGGTCTTTCTTGCTTGAACAAATGCTTCTTGCGGTGTTAAAGATTCTTCCCTGCTTGGTTCTAGAGGGTTCCCATCTTGGTCTAGCTTGCCTTGCTTGAAATCTTCGGAGATCTTTTTGCTGTAGACGGCATCAAATAAATCTTGCGCTGTGAATTCTGACTGCACAACGTCGGGAGCTTTGTACGAAACGTAAGGCTTCAACTGTTGGAAGGAAGAGAAACAAGAATTACTTCTTTTTTTTTCCCATAACAATCTTATCTGAAATTTAAGTGAAGCTTGTTTGGTTTTATTTTTAAATTTGTATGCAATTAAAGTGAGTTTATATCAATGTCAACATATTTTCAGAAGAGACTTTTTACAGAATAAACAATGTTCTATTCATTCACGGTAGGAATTATTATTATTATTATTAGCACCGCGTCTTACTACCCGTTCGGGTTATACGCACTTACGCTAATGTGTAATGGTAGGGTGATTGTGAGATGAAATGAAGGACCTACAGTTTAACGTGGAATCCGAACCACG
>CABFVX010000788.1:70523-178065 GCA_902151425.1 Timema shepardi
TTTTTTTTTTTTTTTTTTTTACAGTTCCAGTTGATTAATTACTAAGCTGTAACAATAATCAATAAGTTAGACATATTTTAATGTGTATGTTACAGAGAAGTGGAGGCTTGTAGTCAAGTTATGGCGTCATTGGGATCCTGTCTCCATCTTCTCACAACTATGCTATCATGGAGTTCTCCCGGGGAATTATTCTGCGAAGAGAAACATTCCGCAAAAGAGCTGCTGAAACACGCAGAAACTATAAACATGTACTGTTTTTATGGCCGCTGTTTAGGATTTCAGGTGATATCTTATTTTTGCTCAAGTTTGATGAATTGTAGTCTATTGCTATGATCTCTACGGTACTTTGAATTATTTATTTTTTTACCTTAATGTCAGGCCTATGTGTTAGTGTTTTCTGTGGTAGAATCTTTCTATATTCCTGGCGACCACCGGCCTGACACCTTAGCTCGGGAGTCTTCAACCCGCGGGCCACTTGCGGCCCGTAGTAAAGAAAGTTTTGCGGCCCGCTGACTCGTGAAAATTATAAAATTATTTCAAGAGAAAAAATAAATACGGATTTTACATATACTAATGAAATAAATACAAATTTTATTTCATTTTTGTATAACTAATTTTTACTTTTTGCACGAAGAATTGTATTGCGTTTTGATATGAAATGTACTTTGAACCAGCAAATGACAGCTCTTATTAGACAAGACAAATCGCGCTATCCACTGCTATGAAAAAACTAAAAATAGTACAAAACGGCAGAGAACATACTTGATGAGAAATCCTAATCCCCAGTGAGAGTCTAAGTGTGTAAGAATGAGCTAGTATTTTAATATTTATTCAAACTGAATATTGTCGGTGCAGTATTTCGGCCAACAAGAGACGGAAACTTTGACTCTTTGACATTAAAAGGTTGAGGACCCCTGGCCTAACTGAATGCAGGTTTAACTGATTACTGACGCAACAGTTAAAATGCAAGATGAATACTTTATAAAGCCCACTCTCTTTTTTTAGGTTCTGTATACTAGTAAGGAGCCGTCCTTTTATTTTGTAAGGGCTTTTTTTGGGGGCATGGAAGGGTCATTATTATGTTTTCTCACAAGAGGGGCGGAGGGGTAAGTATTTTCTTATCGTTTTCTTATGAGAGAGGGGTGATAATAATTCATCTTAAATAAAGTTTTTTTTATTTATATCAGTGTTTACGGTGAGACCAAATCTATAAAAATAAAGAGGGGGCTGGGGTGGTAGAAAGTCTTACAATCCCTTACTTGGGTGAAATAGGGTGGAGGGAGCCCAAAAATCACTAAAAAAAAATACCTTAGGTAATTTAAGGACCACCACTAGCCCATGGGTCTGAAAAACAATGTTTCCAAAAATATTACACAAACTCAGTAGATAGTAACTTTACAGATGGAATATATTTAGCTGTATTTCTTTCTATTTAGTAATGTAGTAATTGTCCTTTTGTGAGTTTGAACGACTGTACTAACTGTAGGTCTACTAAAAGGTAAATTTTCGATGCTATCTTTACTCAACATCATTATCTTTTGTCTTAGTTTTGCGAATCCATCCAGCAAATTCTAAAGACCATTTCAATCTTAATGGCGTCATTCAGTGAGATGTATTATAGCGATGCTGGATTATTTGTAAAGGCGACAAATTCTGTATGGACAGGTAAGGAATATTGAATTACTTCTTTGATAATAATAATAATAATAATGTATATTTTAATTAACAGTTTCGAGTGATTAGTGAATCTGACTATAAACTTGGAGAATAGGATTCATTTCTACTCATATGAATTGTGAAGAGATTTTTCATATATTTTATGTTAAAATGTTGAGATTTGTCTAGAGGCAACAAAAAATGGGGCATCTAAATCTCACAGTACAGCTCCATAGATTGTAAAGATAGTAGACTGGTAAATACAAGTTTTCTGACCATTGCTCTAGGGGAGAACTTAAATGTTTGAGTAAAAGGCATTTAACTCCCCTCATTATGTATGTTTAACCCTGTGATTGGTTTATGCCTACTTCTTCCTCGTTAGTGTAGTTAAAATGCACACAGACCAGACGGGTGATAAGACATGGTAGTCAAATAAAAGTAGTCGATACATAATTTTAACTCTTCATAAACCTCTTCCACCCTCTTTGACTTCTTTATTTTATTTTGAGTTCTAAACAAAAATTGGGATATTTGTTCTACAAAATTGATTAATTTACTCAATTTAGTGACTCATTTTAAATCAAATTTAGTGTTTAGTTAATTATTAAGATATATTTAGTAATTTATATATGCTGAAACTTTGGAAACTTTACATTAAAATCTGTAATTAATATTGAAACTCCCATTTTTTTAGAGGAGCCGTTGAAGTATGTATTATCTTGACATTATCATAACTATATCTACACCGTAACAACTTTGTTTATTCTTAGTAAGGGGGGGGAACTTTAGATTTATTAAAAATGTAACCCGCTTCGGTGGCGTAGTTGGCTAACGTGCTAGTCGTGTTGACCTCGACTGCTGAGAACGGGGAGATCGAGGTTCGAATCTCGGTCGGGTGAACTGGGGGGAGGTTCCTAAATGGTTTTCCACTCTCCCTCCATGCAAATGCGGGTTCACTTCCTCTAATTCAACCTTCCCAATTCCTAATCCATTAGCGTAATTAGTACATAAAAGCGTATAACCCGAACGGGTAGTAAGACGCGGTGCTAAATATTATTATATTATTATTAAAAATGTATTTTGAATATTTTGTTTGTTTATATTTTAGGAGGCAAATATTTATTGAATCCAGAGTTGCGAGCTCGCAGAATTGTCAATGTGTCCCAATGTGCCAGCGTTGGATTCTGTAAGTCGTTCTGGCTCCTGTCGGAAATGGGTGAGCACATCGTTTCGTTGGAAAGGATGAATCTGAACCAAAATAGATGTGTTGAGAAAAATAACACAAATTAATTGTACATTTTATATAGTGTGATACTGTATTTGGAAAATTTTTCTTTTATTGGTGTCAATGTTGAGTGTGTTTATTATAATTCGATTTGGCCGGTATTTAGTTATAAGTAGAATGTTTTTACAAACATCTATATAATCTATTATTCCATAAACACACCAAATCACTTAGGGAAACAAGTCAAATGTAGGGCTAGGGCAAACTGTGTTTATACTACATGTAATAATGACATGACGAACAAGTATAATAATTTTTTAATATTGGATATTCCAGAGATTAAGTTAATAGTGGTTCATAATTTGCTAATGTTTGATGTTCCAGGGGCTAAACCATTAGTAGTTTAGAATTAGTCATAAATAGGAACGTCTCCTCAATAACATTCAGCCGGGATAAAATTTTCATAGCCTATAAACCAGATAAGAGCAACTGATGCCTTTATCCATGGGATCACCAGTGTGGGTGTTGAAAATTGTAATCAAAATTAGAAGTGGGCATAGTAAATCTTTCAGCTGCAAATAAAGCAACTTTAAGCGCGTGACACTTAAACTATTCAAATTATAGCGCTTCAAATATATTATCATCCAAACACACATTCTATAAATGTAGTTTAAATACAATACTTTTCAGCAAGATTAATATTATTTATTATTTTAAAATAGGAAAGCCTATGTATTTTTGCGAACTGGAGTCCCAATTCCCCGGGACAGTGTCTGATCATAGTTAACACACTCCGGTGCAAAAATTACAGAGTGACAAGTTAAAAATAGAACATTGTAATTCTTGTCAAATGAAGGGTACAGAAGGGCAGTTCTTTCTGAAGGTATTACAAATGTGTCAGATAAGCTCCAGCGCTGTAGGTCAGTGTTGGCTGATCACCGCTGCTTGCCAACCTTCCTCTCCCCCTTTTGCTGCCATATGTTACAATGACCACCAAAACTTTATAGCGTCTCAAGGTCCTCTTTCTCATTCTCTGAGAGGCTTTCTTATCGAATTACCTTAATTTAATCCTATCCTTAAGCTATTAATCCTCGGTTGGGGTAGTGACCCTGAGACGTAAGTATTATTAGCAACGATAGGACTATTTGACACATTCCAGAGATTCTGGGGCACCTGCCCGGGATGGTGGGGCCGAATCTCGCCGTTAACCAGGTGATCTCTATTCCACCCGAACCTCTGGAGCACACAGCTCACAATGGAAGCAAGGTGTCGATCCCGCCGCCCACAGCGCACATTGGCCGGGCCCCCATCGAGGTGCGACTGCTATCTATCGTCTGCAGGGAAGGAATGGTAACTAACACTCTGCTCGCCGTTACATTTGGGGGCTCCCTAGCTGTAGGATTAGTAAGCGGTGTGTATCTGATTGTAGTTCAGGGCCTAGTTTATATACATTTGTTATTAACTTAATGAAACACTATTTAATAGGTGAAAAATAAACGAGGCAAATCAGTCTCTGCTTGGCCATTTCATTTTGGTAGTCGCAGAGCATTTGAGCAAAGTGCCATCTTTCCCACGGTTGGTGAAAGTGTGTAGGCATATTTTAACCTTTCCTGTCCCTTCTACATCAGCTCTCTATGGACACATTTATGAACTTATTAAAATAAACTATGTGTCATAATCAACTTTCATATTGTGCTATTCTGTCTAGTGAAAAGCATTTCAACTTCTAAAGAATGTTATTACATTAGGGAAGGACTTTTTAAAATTTAAATGAAGACATCTTATGAACGACTTGATTGAAAGTGGTATATTTGGGGCGAGAGTGGTTGGTTGCATGGTTAGTTTTCCCGACTCTGGTTCTGAGGCAAGGCTAGACTTAATTTCCAACAATATGTGATGAGAGAGATTTTTCCTTTGGTAGTTTTCTATCAAACATTTTCTGGATCTTTTGGCGCCAGCTGAGTGTCAAATATATAACTAAAGAAAAAAACAAAAAAAAACACATCATGTACTTTCTATAGGGATGTGCGAAGCTTTGAAAAAAATATCACCCTCGACTTTGCTTGAAAAAAAAAATTCTTCCATCAATAATTATGAAACTTCACCAATAAAAATATTGGAAACTAAAATGCTCTATTTATATACAATTATTGTCATTCTGAGCTGCTGTGGATTGATAATCATATGAAAAAATCTGTATTGACTGAATTGTATGATGTGATAATAATTTTATTTATCAGATTAAAATTAAATATTTCAAATAATTGTGCAATGAAGCATTTTCTAATTGATTTTAATGCATACAGTTATAAAATAGAGCACAATATAATACTTTTTCAAACAAGCAGAAAACAATTAACAAAAAATATTCATTCAAACGTTGATTTGGCTTTGAGAATATTTGATTTGAGTTCACTTAGAGTTGAAAAATAGGAGCCCTAACTTTCAACGTTGCGTTTGAAAACTCTAACTAAAACAATTCATTACTGTGTGTTTTTATTTTTGTTTCAGAAGATCGGAGAAGGGAAAGAGAAAAGAGCGACGACACATCAGCCGTCACCCGTTCTCATCATCCATTGCCACGGCGGGGGGTTTGTTGCCCAGAGTTCTCGTTCCCATGAGGTGTATCTACGGGAGTGGGCGTCACATCTCAAAGTTCCCATCCTCTCTGTGGACTACTCACTCGCTCCAGAAGCACCCTTCCCTCGGGCGTTGGAGGAGGTGCTTTATGCCTACTGCTGGGCCATCAACAACTGCCATATCCTCGGCTCTACGGCAGAGAAGATCCTGCTTGTCGGTAAGCTCCCTTCCATAAATACACTCGCGCTCACTGAAACAAACTTTACAAGACACACTCACTACTACATATTATGTAATAAAAATCTTTCAGTCTTAATTTACTTATTTTTCATCTTAGAGGAATAATATTTTTCGCTGAGTAATAATATAAAATAGAAAGGCGGAACAAAGTATGTATTGCTGGCCCTGGACAAAGAGGTGGCCCTAATAGCTGCTATTAAAATAAATTGATCACTACCACCCAACTCGTCGATTTTGCTTTTGTTATCATCATCATAGTAATCAACTGTTTCCAGTCTGTGGCTCTGGTTCAGTTTAGTGAAATGCCTCCATCTCCCTCTGTCCTTCAAACATTTATTCACCTCTCACTCGCACACTAGATGTTATCTGCTCCTATATCTTGGTCTCTTGTGGGGTTTTTTCCTAAATACTTCACCTGCGGTATTCTCTTTACTATTTCCTATTCCATCTCCCCTCAAACCACCAAGTCATCAGCAAACATCATGGCTTTCATCTTCTCCTCCCAGAGTTTCCTTGCCACTTTATTCATGGTCATTACCATTACAAATACTAGTGGCGAGAGAGCCTCCCTGCTTCATTTCATCTTTTATCTGGAACCACTACGTCCACACCTTCTCCGCCTGAACACAACTCATGTTATCCTCATACTTACTCCTTACTCTCATTACAACTCCTCTTTCCATTCCAGACTCTTCCGTCAGTTTCCCAACTTTATTTCCATTCTCTATCATATGTCTTCTCCACATCCATAAATACCATTACCAACTCTTTCCCATATTCATACCTTCTTTACATCAGCTGTTGTTCAGCGAATATCAAGTCTATTGTAGACCTTTGTTCCCTTAATTTGTGTTCTTCCTCCTTCCTTGCATTATCTTTTTTTTATCCTCTTTTCCAGTATATTTTAATATACTTTAGTTCCGTGGCACATCAGTGTTAATACACTATAATTCGTACACCTATTCCTATCTCTTTTCTTAAAAATTGGTACAATAATTCCCTTCTTCCATTCGTCTTTTACCTTGTATTCCTTCCATACCACTCTCAGCATCCTGTATATTCTTTGTATTCCCGTAACTACTGCAGCTCTTGTCATTTCCACTGTTAGTTCATCCACATCAGGTGTTTTTCCCAATTTAATCCTCTTTAATGCATCCTCCAACTTTTTCCATTTGAGACCCTCTCACTCCTCTTCAGCTAATTCTTCATGCTAGTTCCTCTTCCTTTTCTCATATATTCGTCATTTTTCCTTCTTCATCCATCATTCTAACATCTTTCCAGTATCTGTTCATTTTTTCATCCAATTTTTCATGACTTCCTGTACCACCTGCTTTACTATTGTCTTCTCCTCCCTATACTCTTCTTTTGTTTCCTCATCCCTATTCCTAAAACTCCTTATGAATGCTTTTTCTCATTCACTGCTTCCTTCATTCTCTTGTTCCATTTTGGTGTCTCCTCCTCGGCTCCAATCTAACTTTTCTTCTTGCTTTTGTTCTCTCGTGTAAAATATATTCCTCTTTTCACTGTAAAATTCATATTGTGCTTCTCCCTTATATGCTAAATATTTTCATATGTTTGTAAAGAGATTATGTAACATACAGAAGCCCCATGGCTTCTTTGGTGCTGACTGACAGCTCACAGGTGACTTCTGACAGCCAACATTTAGGTATATACAGTAGCTCCATGGCTTCTTTGGTGCTGACTGACAGCTCACAGGTGACTTCTGACAGTCAACATTTAGGTATATACAGTAGCCCCATGGCTTCTTTGGTGCTGATTGACAGCTCACAGCTGACTTCTCACAGTCAACATTTAGGTATACACCTGGATTTTGACCGTCAGAAGTGACAGCTGCTAAAGACATGTTTTTGCAGATCATATGGTTCAGCGTAGGGATACATAATTTGGTCTGGTAACTTTTAAAAGCTGCCAGTCAGCACCAAAGAAGCCATAGGGCTACTGTACTTCTTATTGGTTTGAGTTTAATTGAGTTGAGTTGAGCTTGAAGACATTGTGTTCCAAACTGTTATGCTCTCCTAGCATTATAAAATTAATGGTCTCAAGAGTTATTTAGTTGAGATACAGTTTTTCAAACTAGCACCTCGATTCTTTTGGTTGTAACAGGATGTATGTCCTTTCCCGCGTTTCAGGGGATTCAGCGGGAGCAAACCTCAATGTCGGTGTGACCATGAAATGCATTGAGCTTGGTTTGAGAATCCCGGATGGACTTTTCCTGGCCTATGTACCAGTATTAGTTTCTTTTGTACCGTCCCCATCAAGACTGCTATGTTTCATGGACCCACTTCTTCCGTTCGGGTTCATGATGCGTTGTCTCAAAGGTTAGTTCCTCCAAGTTTTATGTATTACGATTTTAAAATTATTTACTCATTTGATTTTAGTTTTGCTCGACTGGCAGACTGTATCAAGGTTTAAGATAGTACTAATAGCATCATGTGATTAAATAAGAGTCCTATGCTAAGACATTCCCTGGTAACTTTAGATAAGTCTATCAACAAGAGTCGGTGACCTGGCGGTCTAGGGGTAAGGTGTCGGACTTCTGTGCTGGTGGCCGGGGTTCAATCCTCGGTCCCGGCACAGATTTATCTGATTACCAAACCCTTCCTTCACCTCTGACAAGACATCTTGTGAATGTGGGGAATGCCAGGCCTCCACCGTGGTTCGGATTCCACGTTAAACTGTAGGTCCTCCATTTCATCTCACAATCACCCTACCATTACACATTAGCGTAAGTGCGTATAACCTGAACGGGTAGTAAGACACGGTGCTAATAATAATAATAATCTATCAACAAGACCATACATAACAAGATTACATCATGACTAGACTGTAACAAGACTAGCTTCTAACAAGACTAGCTTCTAACAAGACTGAAACAAGAATGAGACGCGTGCTCCTTCCTTAAAATTACACATTTCTTTCGCTAGACAAGCACATTCCAAATTGGGGGTTTCATGGCCTATTAGTATGTGACAATTTCTTGCTCACCTCTGCAAAACTACACATCTAGGACACTTCCGCGTTCAACTGAAACTATTTGGACTGTCGACTCTGCACTGGTGAGATTTATTGTAAATGTGTGTGGGGACACTCGGGGGCGGGTTCTAATGTTAGATCTGGAAATTTGAATCGCAAAAGTTTGTAGGACAAATTTAGAGGTTAAGCTGTGCGTGGAGGCTCATTTTAAGATGTTGAGGGTTTGAGAGTCACGAATACAATTATTAGGAGGCTGTTTAATTTGTAATACTCGAGAGGATAGGTAGGTAACAAAGGGAACTGTGTTGTTATCCTTTGTTACATTGTTCTAATTTGTGTCTCACCATACATTTGGGTTATACACTTATGAATTAATTGCACTAATAGCTATTAAGTTTAAATATAATATTGCATCTAAACTGTTTACATATTTATTCCAGCTTATGCATGTCCAATTGTCAAGTGTGAGAGTGAAATGAGCGATATTTCTGAAAGCACGCTTCCATCCAGTAAACCACCTGACAGAAGAAAGGAAGACAGTCTGATCAGTCAAAGGACAGGCAGTGACACAGAGTCATTTGAAGAGGTCTCGGAAAGTGACTTGCTAGAACTGGCCGCCCACAAGAGTCCGTTATCAGAGGAAGGGACAGACACACTGACCACGGTCTCGCTAACCTCCTTACAGTCCAAACCAGAGGCTGATCAGGTGTTCAAGTCCCTCGACAACTCCCTGATGAAAACTGAGGCCGACAGAGCGAATGACAACCGGTCAGAGCATTACGTTTCCGAGTTTCTTGAAAAATATGTTCTCGATTCCGATACAGATTCAGAAGGTAGGAAAGTACCTGTTTTGAGGACAGAGCGAACTAATGGAGAAGATTTGGAGGAACAAGTTCTGTTTGAGATGCCTCAAGAGCTGGGTTTGTCGGCGAAATTTGGAAAAGCAATGGGCAATTTTGCGAGTGGCATGTCTAACACTTTTGGTTTTATGACGGGCAGAAAGTCTCCCGTCTCTAGCAATGTTGTGGAGGTTGGCAGCAGGAAACTGGATGGGAAAAGGTGAGTCAAAATAAGTTTCAAGCTTGAACTAATATATTTAATATATTATCTTTAGAGGTTCATCCATTTAATTGAGTTGCTAAAGTTACTTATGTGCCATGCTCTACCAACAAGTTAAATGTTCTAAATGAAGTTAGTTGCATATTTGTGGAGAGGTCACTCGTGTGATTTCGTTCAGACCAATTTTCTTAGGGAGATTCTTTTAAAAGATGCAAACATAAGTTTTTGTTAATATCGGTAACATTATACTATTATTGGTGTTATTTAAAATTTATTGACAGTACCCATCAAAAGTGACTGTTGCAGATCACATGAACCGACGAATGAATGTGTAAAAGTAGACCTAGTAACTTTTCTAACTGTCTTCCTATGAAAATTTGACTGTAGCTATTCTCATATTGCTGTATATCATTTAGTCATGCTAGATATTGTTTTGATAGTAATAGTTATACTCATAATCCTAAATTCCACCTCTTGGGGCAGGAATGACCGTGCAGGTCTTCCTTCTAAACATTATCTTCCTTCCACTCGATTCTCTTTCCACCCATCCTTATCTTCTTCTGTTGGTCCTCCTCCACATGTACTTATCTCCTATACTCACTTCATACACCCACTCCACTCCACTCTCGTTTGAAGTACTCTTCCTTTTAGTTTTTCATAATAACTTGTTCTCTTACTTCTTCATTCCTTGTCTTGCCATACTTATCTAAAATATTGCGATCAATTTTAACGAAGCCACGTTCACGAGTTGCAGCCTCTCCAGCCTTTCTCCGGGCACGTCCCTGCTGACAACTGACCTAGACGCCTTGCTTCAGCGCAGTCCGTCAGATGAGTTTCAGTTCGAGGTGCCCAGAGACCCATACCTATCTCCGTACTGGGCGAGTGATTCTGTTCTACGCCAGTTCCCTCCTGTTAGTATATTGGTAAGTCATCGCGCTCGTTATTGCAAATAATGTCGGAACACGGTACAGCAAGGGGGTTTATATCAGAATATTGGATGGTCGGCCACTTTATTTGAAGTGTCATTAGTGGGTTGGAAGCCATCACATTCACGTGCTCCCGGCTGATAAATTCTACATTAATACTCAAATGTATAGTTCACATAGTAATTATAATGACTGTAAGAGACTAGGAAAGTGGAGGACATGGGAATGAAGTTTGTGAGGAGTTAGCTGTCACGAGGAGAAGCAAGATTAGGAATGAAGTTATCCAGCAGGAAAGAGTAGGAGTACATGATATGGTAGAGGAAGCAAGAGGGAGATAGTATCGGCATATAATGAGGATGGAAAAAGAGAGGACGCCAAGGAAAATGTTGGAAATGAAGTAGGGGTGGAGGGAGACCACAGGGGAGGCCTAGAATGAGATGGATGAGCGGATAACAGAAAGTGTTCAAGTGAGAGGAGAAGAATGGAAGAAATTAAAAGAAAGAGTGGTGGAAGGATAGAGGAAGATGGAGGCAGTTTACTAAACTGACCTGGCCACAGGTTGGAAACAGTTGATGATGATGAGTAATTATAATGGAATCATGTTTAAAAAGTAATTATCAATCATTATTGATATTAACTGTCAAAAGCGACTGCTACATTTCATATGATTTGTCGTATGAATATATGAATGCTGTTTTATTAACGTTTATACCAGTATTGATAAATTCCTCGGAATTCTCACTAAATGTGCCTGAGCACAGATTTAACATTTGTTGCTTAATTCTTTTCCAGTCTGTGCAGCTAGATCCATGCCTAGATGATTGTGTTATGTTTGCTAGAAAGCTCAAGAGACTTGGCAACTGTGTAACACTCGACGTTCTGGACGGACTACCTCATGGCTTCCTGAGCTTTTCAGCTGTAAGACCATTTTATATTCTACCTGCAGTAGGGCTTATCACTAAAATAATATTATATACGAAATAAGGTCCTTTATGTAAATCATTTCTTTTTAATGTTCCTATTTATGTGTCCTTTCATTCTTTTCTTTTTTGTTTCCTCTTTTTTGGAAGTTGTGTTGCACATTTCACTCCCTTTCACGAGTTCCATTAGAATGCAACCTAAGTTGAGGGATTTTCTTAAAAGAGGTAGCCATTATCGCTTTGTCCAGTGGTAGCATTCTAAAGTGTGATTTTTTTTTGCTTCTATCCCCTTTTCCTGTACTTTCTTCCATATATATATATAACAAATTATACCTCAAAAAGTGAAAAGTGGTTTTCACTTAACATAATGTGTCATTAAATAAACACAATAAAACTACAGAAAATAAAGCACAACAAATAAAATAAATACAGTAGAGCCCCACTCATACAGCGGGTTAGGTTCTAGATTAGCCTTTTGTTTTACTTTTAAATGCATATAAAATCCTAATAACATGTTTACAACATATATAAAGTGTGCAAATAAAAATAATCAAATGATCATTAAATAGTTTTCATCATTCAATAATCAACGGTAAAAATCATTTGCTAGTGCCCAGCTCTTCACAACAATCATAAAATGGTGGCCAAAGCCATTCACCTAGCGTGTCATACCAGAAGAACGAAAGAAGCACCAAACATAGCGAACATGTATATAATTGAAAACCGTCATATCAGTGGAATGCCATAAAGTGGGCCCTACTGTATTTACAAACACTTCAGTATTTCATTGTCACTTGGCCTCTTCCCAAGTAAAAAGACAACAGGAAGTTGTCTTCAATGTTCTAGTCTGAAAGAGAAGTTTTCATCTTATAAACACTAATTCTGGTTACACATCGAGTCTTGAGTCGAGTCTGACTCAGCAGATGAGACAAGTACATATTGTATTTGATAGCACGATGGAGGACCAATACCTTTCACACCGGCGAGTCGAGTCACCCCGAGTCTAACCGAGACAAGAGTCCGTGATGCGGCAGATTACAGATCTCGTCAGTCCAGCCTAGTCACCCCGAGTCTAATCGAGACAAGAGTCCGTGATGCGGCAGACTACAGATCTCGTCAGTCCAGCTGAGTCACCCCGAGTCTAACCGAGACAAGAGTCCGTGATGCGGCAGATTACAGATCTCGTCAGTCCGGCCGAGTCACCCCGAGTCTAGCCGAGACAAGAGTCCGTGATGCGGCAGACTACAGATCTAGTCAGTCCAGCCGAGTCACCCCGAGTCTAACCGAGACAAGGGTCCGTGATGCGTCAGATTACAGATCTCGTCAATCCAGCCGAGTCACCCCGAGTCTAACCGAGACAAGGGTCCGTGATGCGGCAGATTACAGATCTCGTCAGTCCGGCCGAGTCACCCCGAGTCTAACCGAGACAAGGGTCCGTGATGCGGCAGATTACAGATCTCGTCAGTCCAGCTGAGTCACCCCGAGTCTAGCCGAGTCTAACCGAGACAAGAGTCCACGATGCGGCAGACTACAGATCTCGTCAGTCCGGCCGAGTCAAGTGTGTTATTTCCACGCGCTTTCTAAGGATGGACACTGAATACCTCATTGTTCTCGTTCAAGAGAATCCTTCGATTTACAACCTGTCCCGTCCCAAACATCGGGACAGAAATACAGTGTCCGCTATTTGGAGACAAAGGTGCATCGTTTCACATTAAGTGGGTGAATCCACATTTAGCGACGTCTCTCTAGGCATCTACACCAGCGCCTCCATACAATTATATTTATAGAAACCGCTAGGACTGCATCCATCTTGCGCGAGCTCTTTGATCGAACTAGTGGACTTGATGACTCTACTCACTAGTGTGAAAGGTTTGACTCTAGTCAGATTGGACTCGACTCGGTCTGTAACCAGCCTAAGTTGGCATCACTGCTGTATTATATATATTGTGATGTTGCAGTTTAGCAAAGAAGCTCACAGTGGATCCATGCTGTGTGTGAAGAGGATCCAAGAGCTCATCAATCTCGATGGTAATTCCTGTTCCGAGGATGATGCTTATTCTTGAAGAGTTTTAGATAATAATTGGAGGCTCACATATTTCTGTCTACTATCTCTCCTCCATGTCTCACATAAAGCATTTTAATTTTTCCATTTAATAACTATTAAATATTTCTATATTTAAATTCTCATCTCTACCTTTTCCTTAAAGTTTTAACTTTTTAAATTAAAATGTTTAGATATTACAGAACTTTTTACCAATTGTTGATGCATTCCCACCATAAGGTACAATTGAGAAGTTTTTCCAATCTTCAACACATTCCAGCTTAAAATACAACTGAGATGTTTTCCAATCCATCTACTATATAATACGATCCATAAGTTAATTTAAAATGTCTTATTAAATTATACTAGATGAGAATAAATTCTATGTCACATTTGTAATATAATATTAATTGCCATAGTGTCTGTATTAATACTTTAGAATATATCCTGTACAATTCAGTATTTACTAAAGCGTACACTATCTTTATAGTAAACTTAGAAGTATCTAAAAATAATTTATCAGAGTGGATATTTACCAAACTATTTAAGAAAAATAAATTTGGCCTTTGTTTTTGTATTTGATTTAGTATTAACTCTCTTTGTAATATATAAACACTTTCATAGCAACAGCAGTGATTTAAAGTATGAACTGTTTTATTGTTGTCGTTGTAAAAGCCATATTGTGTTTGTCCCTTTCGTGTGCCTTCTTACAAATACAGCGCAATACATTTGTTGTTGAATTATTGTCTCCAGCAAAGGCTGCGGTGAAAGTTTAGTTAAGTCGAGACTTTGTTGCAAGCCTGTACCTCCCATTCAGCAATATTAAGGACACAAATACTGGTGACATGTTCACAACTTCCTGTTATGTCTAGTCGTAACATGGTGATAGTCACGATACTTTCTTAGGGCCTAACAAACCGCCTGTGATTAAAAGAACACATTAAACATTACCAAATCTATTTCACCATTAAATTCAACTTAAAAATTATGTGTCTGGAACTTACTTTCATATTCAGCTTCCCCGTTCAAATTGGTACACATGGTGTCTACTAAACTTTACCAATGAAATCCCCGACCTTTTCCCTGATTTCATTTCCTGAAATTCCCGACTAAAAAAGTATGTCACATCCTTCTAACTCGCCGCCCCCCTCCCTCCACCCTCGTTTTTCTATTAATCTTTTTATTTTAATAATAATAAGTTTTAAAATTTGAATTAAAATTGTTTACTAGGAATTAAAAATATATTACAAAGCTAGAAACAAAAAGATGACATAATTTACTGATTAATGTATTTCATATTTTGAGTAAAATATCATTTTCCTGGATTTTTTTTGTGATTTACCAAATTCCCGACTTTTTCCCGATCACTTCAAATTCCCGGCTAATTCCCGTTTTCCCTGATTTTCCCGGATGGTAGACACCCTGGTACAGCTGGGCGAGTCTAGGGGCTGAAGTAGCTCAAACACAATATATCTTTCAAAATAACAATGAGTAAAATAACTTTTATTGAAGTGCCGCATCTTGATGATGCTGTTTGTAAACTAAAATTTCTCTCAACCCCCTCATATAAATTCCTTCAAATTGTTGCATAAAACAAAGGTTGGTAATCATTATGAATATATCATCTTTGTGTTGAGGCGGCCGCCTTGGTTATGGAGAAAGTACCAATCTCTATCAGACCACACAGCTATCATTTTCTGGAACAATTTATGTCAAAATTTATATTCCCATTTATACTTCACCTACAACCACCCTTTTTCACGTCACCAAGAAAGAGTGGAAAGAAAACTGTGTAACTTCTTATCTCAAGACAAAGAGCTGCTAGTTCTCAAATATATTAAAATTTACCATCTTATAATGCCGCAAATATAATTAAAAATTTATTAGCTTTTGTCATACATTATTTTTATGTTAATAAAACTCAAAAACTATAGGATTGTCAAGGTAAAAAAGCCCCGATGGAATCTTTCGACTTTATTTTTGCCATGAACTATATTCTGAAATAAATCGTGGAATTAAATATTGCGTTCCGAGTTGAACGTCTGCGCGGAATATTCTCACTTACCGAGGTGGCCCCTTTAGCTTAGGCCCTCACAATAGACTAAGACTGTGCACAACAAGGGATCAGTTTTAATCTAGGTCAAGGGTGTATTGAAGGTGGTTTACCTCTTCCTTGATGCAAATGCAGATACACTTCCTCTGATTGTTGCCTTCCCAATTCCTATACCATTTGTATAAATACGTGATCCACCAAAATTAAAATTTGCACACTATTTTGTTTTATTGACATACTTTAATTTTTTAATGAGTTTTTTAGTTAGAAAAGATATTTATTTATCACTGTCTTATTAATCGTACATGTTATACGCTATTTGAATATAAAATGGGTTAAGAAGACACCAGCTTTAACTTACACTTTAACTCTTTATTGAATGATCACATAATGGCTTGGAAATGTATACTAAGACAGCGTAGAAACACTGTACATTTATGTAAAGTAAGTGATAGTGATTGGATAGAACTAGCTCAAGATAGAGATAGGTGATGTACTGCCGAACTTTCGAGATCCTAATGCTATAAAGTGATAGTGAAGGAAGTGGCGTAGCTAACATTATGAAGAAGAGACAAATGTAGATTACAATCCTCTTGCCTAATTTATATTGTACTAGCTCTAGCCAATGGTTTAGTAAAATCTTAATCACTGATTTTTGTTTATATGACATGTCAGATTTCTAATGGCACACAAAACAATATATTTATCAGCTCTCCTTATTCTTTTAAAACTATGATATAAACTAAATAACTTTTAAATAATATGAATGTACACGTTACACAAAACATTGTCTTCTGAGTTAACCTTAAAACTTAAAAGTAAATAATTGTAGAAAGGGCCAAAAAGCTCAAATGAGAAAACCACACCATTTCTCATGAAAATACAATTAAAAAAATAAAATTTAGCTCTTGTTTAATTCACCTGTTATGAATTGTGTTCTTTGAAGATAGTTCTTACTGAAGGCCTATGTGGATAAACATTTTAAGTCTGGTAGTAGTGCATTTACAAAATTGATTATCTTTCGTAGAAATCTTTTGTCTGGCATTAACATAAACCTCCTCCCGTACACCCCTTTTAACTTAAACTCCCCAAAGCCCTCTCTTTGCCACATCCCCTGACAAGAGTTACAATCACAGCATTGCCAAGTGTAAAAAAAAAATCAAAACAATTTAGAAGTTGAAGTTTTGTATCGTTTATGATATAACTATTTATATGCATAATTTTAGGAGTACAGCGATTTATTAATGTTAGCCCCACATCTAAACACAAATACAATTTGACAACCCTACCATTAACTTCTGCTCAAAAACTAAAAAGAAAATATATTTCGCCACAAAGTGAGGCGAGTCTCAATAGTGGAAGGGAAATTAATAAATATATTTTCTCCGTGCAAGAAGCATTTAAGTAAGTTTATTCAATTTTATCTAGGAGTAAGGTGTCAGACTTCTGTGCTGGGGGTCCGGGGTTCAATCCTCGGTCTCGGCACAGATTTATCTGATTGCCAAATCCTTCCTTCACCTCTTGACAAGAAGTGTATTAATCACAACTTGTGAATGTGGGGAATGCCAGGCCTCCACCGTGGTTCGGATCCCACGTTAAACTGTAGGTACCTCCATTTCATCTCACAATCACCCTACCAGTACACATTAGCATATGTATAACCCGAACGGGTAGTAAAACGTGGTGTTAATAATAAAAATAAATTTGGGAGTTGTTTTTAAACTTTAAATATTAAAGGAGAGTTGTTCTATAGGTATGTAAGACCTGATAGTGTTGGAGAGGGTGTACTTTGTACCTATTGTCACATATGCTGCAGAAACATGGACTGAATGTAAGAGAAACCAAGAAAGTGGAGGACATGGGAATGAAGTTATCCAGTAGGAAAGAGGGTTGGCAAGGGGGGGTTACAGGGAGTACATGAGATAGTAGACGAAGCAAGGGTGAAATGGTATGGGTGTGTGTAATGAGAAATGATAAAGTGAGAATGTCAAAGAAAATGAAGGAAATGAAGTCTTGTTGGAAAAGGACCACAAGGGAGCCCAAGAAAGTGTGCAAGAGAAAAATGGAAGGAATTAAAGGAGGAAGATTGAGGCATTTTACAAAACTGACCCAGCTACGGCCTGGAAACATGATGATTATTAGCACCGCGTCTTACTACCTGTTCGGGTTGTACGCACTTACGCTAATGTGTAATGGTAGGGTGATTGTGAAATGAAATGGAGGACCTACAGTTTAACGTGGGATCCGAACCACGGTGGAGGCCTGGCATTCCCCACATTCACAAGATGTCTTGTCAGAGGTGAAGGAAGGGTTTGGTAATCAGATAAATCTGTGCCGGGACCGAGGATTGAACCCCGGCCGCCAGCATAGAGGTCTGACACCTTACCCCTAGACCGCCAGGTCAGCCTAGAAACAGATGAAGATATTTATTTTTGTTACCTGCCTGGTCGAAGGCTTGGGAAGACTCAGTTACATAGTCTACTTTGACACTATGCCCCTACTCAAAGGAGTTAGGTTAGGCCTAGATATGTACACACCTCTTTATTTCTTCTTACACTCAATACTTTCACAGTTACACGTTGGTTTTAAATATTTGGAAATATATCTTTTTCTTATGAGGAGACACTCAAAAAACAAAAAGAAATATTTACCAAAATCTAAAAACAATGTTTGAATGCTAAAGTGAACAGAAGAAATGTAGGAAAGAGGTGTGTTCATCCTTATCCTTTCATACTGGCTCCCTTCGATATCAATTAAGTTACATTATTGTACATTGTTTCTACACCCTATTATTATACATTTGACGTTTTTTTTAAATGGTTACATTGTACTGTTATAAAGTATTGTTATATGGTTTTATTTATTATTTAAAAAGTTTGTATTATTTATCAAATAAATTATTTCATCAACTTTGGTTATGTGTTTTGATTAAGAGTTAGTAACAAAATGTTGATAAACCTTTAAGAAATTCTTCCTGATCACAATGTAGGTCTTATAAGATCTCTAACTTAATAATGTGTGGAGTTTGGACAAAACAAAACTTGGAATGTTCACAGGTCTTGAACGGTGTTTTCATATTTTAACAAAGTCATCCATAAGAAATTATTTGTTTTAAAAAAAATATTACTTTTGTCAGAACACACTTTTGAATACTCCTCTTATCCAACTTCACGTGCAGCAGGGGTTTAGTGGATAAAGATAGCGAAACAAAATTGTATAACAAGTGTTCCTAAGATTAAATAGTCAGACGACAGCATTACAGTCGATAAACACATGCTATGATGGCAGTTATTGAAAATATTTCAACATTCTTAATGGAAACCACTATTGGTTCAGTGAAATATATGATTAGCAGAGCCCAGATTTTGATGACATCTTTTTTTTTTTTGGGTACATCAAAGAAAATATTTCTTTATTATTGTGGTGGAAACAAAGTGTAAGGAGCATTTTGCACCAATTGCCACATATGCAACAAAAACATGGACATTGAATTTGTAAGAGAGACTTGCTAGAAATAATGAGTCGAGATACTTTGTCCTCAAATAATATAAATAATGCACTATATTGTACAATACATTCCATAGGAAATAAATACTGCAATCAATAAATCATATTTACAAACAAGCTGTTAATTTGAAATGTAGATGTAAAAAATAAAAAGATGAAAATACACAAGAAAATACACGGGTTATGGGCATAATTCGTTTATTTTGAGGTTTTTTTTTCCACTATGGCTACTTTAAATGTGTGTTTGATTTTTAATTAGCGAATATAAATTCTGAAGCAAGTTGCACCAGCATTAATGGGGTTTTTTTCTTCTCAAAACAATATCAATTTACCTAAGCCTACACATTTTTTAATATGCTGACATTTTTAGTTTAAAGGGGTGGCATTTTCCTCTTTTAAAAATTCATGCTTCAAATTGTTTGCTACTGTACTGGAAAATGGTAAAAACAATATTTAGATCTAAAAAGAAAAACAATGTTTGGGTTTGAAAAGAGCCTCAAATAATTTTAAAATCACATACCAAATCTTAATGAAACTTTCAAAAATAAATAGCTTCCTTTACAGAAATTTGAGGATTCAGAATGAAAATTGAGACGATGTGTTTGATTAGATTTAAGATTAAGAGTATTGTCTTATCATTTTTCATTATCTTTTTTCTCATCACCATTTTTGACACCATTTGTAATTTTTGGTCTTAGAGTTTTCTGAAGCACATGTGCGTCTGTCGGTTCAATCCTCTTGTAGTAGTGTTCTTTAGTTTCCACGATTTCAAAACCAAACTTTTTGTAGAAATCAATTGCACCTTCATTATTCACTTGAACATGCCTACAAATATTGAGACAAAGAAAAATTGCAATTAAAATATTTTATGAACTTTACATGCCACTTTTTATAATAAAACAATAAGATAATATAATAATTAGTTTATGAATCCATAACATTTGTTATCTTCCAGAATTCTGACTTAAAATTTTAACCTTGGTAATTTTTCCAAACTTTTCAATCCTCCTTAACAAACAGAGTGGTTTTCTCTAAATGACTTCCCATTTTCCATCGATGCAAATGGAGCTATATTTCCCTTAAATCCTACCCTCCTTATCTCTACCCCATTAGTATAATTAATGTACCCTACATGCATATAGCCAGAATAGGTAGTAATATGAAGCGAAAAAAATGGCCTTACTATACTTACAAAAAAATGCTATCGAAATTGCCATCTTGTTGAACGTAATTGAGTACATGTTCCAACATTTTGGATCCGATTCCGAGTCGTCGGTAAGGATACAGACAGCCTAAAGTCATAATGTACAGCCGCCTTGAGTTTTCAGATGTGTCGATTCTACAGCACACGGCCCCTACGACTATGTCATTGTAATAGGCTGCCAATGTTACAAAACAATAGGTTTATAAAGTAATCACAGAAATAGAAAAAGTGGCTATAACAAATAAGAGTTGGATCAAATCCACTATTTTACAAATCCAATTCTCCAGCCCGAATCTCCAATTTACCTTTGAATACCGAATCAGAACATATGAGGAAATATAAATATAATAGGACAAAAGAAAATACAAAGAGCAACTAAATGTTAACATTATTATAATACAGTTACACTAAAACATTCATAATTTTTTTTATTAAGAATTTGAATCTTAAATTCGAAATGTTCTCAAATCCTAAAATTTTGAATATCCTTAGAGATTTGAGAGTTTCATCCCTAGTAACAAATTTAACCTGAATTGCCAAAATTTCATAAAAACATATGCAGGAAAAAAAACTGCTTTCATTATAATAAAAGATTAATAGCAAGTGTGGGGTCAAATATGGGATTTGGCACTGTAATGGGAGACATTGGTGTATAATTATTTTAAGGAGTGAGAAGAAAATATATTATTTGAAACACAAACCTATAATTTTTTTTAAATAATTTTTAATACTAGGGTTAGTACTATGGTGCGTCCCTGTCATCCACAGCACATGTCCTCAAGTTGCAGATTTATTATTATCATCATCACTGCGTATTACTACCCGTTCGGGTTATACGCACTTACGCTAATGTGTAATGGTAGGGTGATTGTGAGATGAAATGGAGGACCTACAGTTTAACGTGGGATCCGAACCACGGTGGAGGCCTGGCATTCCCCACATTCGCAAGATGTCTTGTCAGAGGTGAAGGAAGGGTTTGAACAATCAGATAAATCTGTATCGGGACCGAGGATTGAACCCTGGACCCCCAACACAGAAGTATGACACCTTACCCCTAGACCGCCAGGTCACCTTGCAGATATAGAAGATGGATTGGGATATTAAGGATAGATGCGAGTATATTGAATAAGCAGTTGCGTACAGCCGATATGAGTGGTCCTCCAGCTTGGAGATAGGAGGACGCGGGCGTGATGAGCTCTCCCCGTCAAGAAACACAGAAAAGTTTGCCATGGATGTTTCTAAGAGTAAAATATTCTGGAAAGAGAATATTCCCCTAATTGGATGACCGGGTGGGGAATAATTTGGTGGAGTCGTGGGATAGTAAAGCTTAGAACGCTATTAGGATTGGTACGTGACATGCAGCATGAATGGGAGAATCTAGAACCTGGTTCAGGGTGTTGACTGGCAAACCCAATGGGAAGAGACCATTGGGAATACCTAGACGCTGATAGGAGGATAACATTAGGATGGACTTGAAAGAGATAGGGTGTGATGAGGCGGAATGGATAGAACTAGCTCAATATAGGGATAGGGTGTAGTGAGGTGAACTGGATAGAACTAGTTTGAGAAAGAGATGGGCTGCATAATTTTGTAGATGCGGCAAATAACTTTTGAGTTTCTAATGTCATAGATTAAGTAACTAATATTAACATCTTTTGACATATTAATAAGCAAGATCTACACTTGTTGAAAAAAATAACTACTTAGAGATGGTTACTGTACCTAACTTGGCTAATTCTCCAGCTTCTAGTACATCCTTGTAAAACTTGTCATTGTAAGACACCGGGAAAACAACTTCATTAAGTCTCTTGAGTTGCTTTATGTTGTGGGGCGTGACATCACCAAGCTCAGTTTTGGACCTATGACCAAAAATAAGATATTAAAATACAAACTTTAATGCAAAGAATATCTATAGACTACACCCTCTCTTCCCTATTGTAGTCTCTTAAGGACCGAGAGTTATGGTATTTTTACAGTTTTATATCAAATACTTTTTGTCCAAAATAAATATCTCTCATGCTGGTATCACAATCAACTTAACATCTAATTAATGTTTACATAATTTAACATTTAACATTATCCTGTTGATTATGTGAGGTTAATTATTGTGTAATACAATAAACTAAAAATAATACTTTTATTATTATTATGTGTTCTGTCTTGCGACAGGCCCAATAATTTAGTCAGTGAACTTAAAACACCAATGCGCCCTGTCCTCTGCTTACTCCTTCAGCTCCCTGAATTTTCTTATTTATTTTATATTATAAATAATGGGGTTTTATGTTTATTATCATCATCATCAATAATGCGTTTTGATGATTTTAAGTGTAACTTTTTTTACAAAAGTGACGAAAGTGTTCAGCTCATTTAGTTTTCTAAATACTAAACATTATATAACTCGCCAAATGACTAGCATAACCTTAACAGAACTATCTCTACTTAAGTCCTAGCAAAATGTTTTAAGCTAATCAAGGTATTACCGTGTCATTATTTAGACACGAAAATATTTTCTTCTGAGTTAAAATAAAAATTGTCAATAAAGATTCTTTGAGGTCAACAGAAGAGAACTCAAATATGATAATTTAACACCTTAAAGTAAAGAGCAAACATGCCTTAAATTACACTTTATCACAGACTACTTATACAATGAAAGTTTTGAAAAATGAGGGCTAAAAATAGTTATAACATTTTTTGACGCAAAGGTGGTCTGATCAACAACTCATCCCCTAATTCTTATGATCTATGGTTTTTACCAACATTGCGTAATGGTTGATCTGTGATGAATTTGATAAATATACAGATAGATAGATATATTATTATGTAGCTATTTCTAAATTAATTTTAAAACATTAATGAAATTGAACGACTCGTAAATGAGGATATCTCTTTGTGTACCAGTGGCTCAGTACATTCCTAGTTAATAGTGTTATTTGGACACCCTTATGATTGGTTTATACTTAAATGTAATTCACTGTGCAGTAATAAGTTAATAAAATCATTCCTACTGGTATAACGTAGTCCTCTTAATAAATCTCTTCAAAATATTTTCTTTCAAATTAAAAAACTAATAAAATCAGTACTTATGGTCAATTTAATTTTTAATGTATGCTATTTTAAGTTTAAAAATAATGTATATGCTATATACGGTATATTAGGTATTGATTATATTATTATTTTAGTTAAAGTTGAGTTTGATTGTCATTAAACAAATTAAAGAGATTCTGCACGTTAATTAAAATTATTCTGTGACTTAGACTTTTTTTTAACTGCACAAAGCATAGTGATATTAAAGTAAAACGGCACTAGAACTATTTTTTAATGATAGTTTTCCTCTTAAATTTCAATATCCTTGATATAAAGGATACATACATATTAAAGATGTTATTCATAAAATTATTAAATAAATTATGCTACCGTTTGAATTTACAATAAAAACAAAGTTTTTTAATCTAAAAATATATAATTAAATTGAATATTTAGTAAGTTCTTAACATAAAATATTACTTTAGCACATTATAATGCTTGTAAAATATCAATAAATCGAATCACGTTGTAGCTGGAGTGTCAGCTGACAAGTCTTGTGATTGCAGCTGGGTGTGAAGTTAACTACTAACTTTAAACGGTAAGGTCTTTTTATTAAAATAATGGCACTATAGTATTTAAAAATGCATGTTATTTCAACACATGCATACATTTAAATATTTTTATTAGTATAGAATATAATTTTCATTAATATCTTTCAAAAACATATAGTTTCTTCTTAAAAAAAAATAGTTTATCAGTTTCTAAATGGAAGGCAGACGATAAAATATTTTTTGTGTTTTGGCTAAAACTAATGTTGCATGTATCCATTATTGTGGCACTATATGTGTTTATATAGAAAATCAACAAACATCTTATAATTTAATTATATTTGTAATTGTAAACTTATCAAAACTGCCTAGCGGAACTTGATTGAAGGGCTACGCCTCCTTTGGGCTACAGATATTTGATTTCGTCAAAATTTCAAGCTGTCATCACTATTTAACAATATGCGAATTGTTCTCTTTCTTCTTTCCTATCTTTAAATCCATTGTTTTACCATCAAATCACTTTGGGGTCGTCTGATTAAAAATGACCTTTGACCTACATTCACAAATTCTTATTCTTTAGCTATTTTTATGTTACTATTTTAATAAATTGTTCACTGATATAAAATCCCAGGGATAGATTGAAGAATTTATTAAATTGCAAACTATTTTACTTTAGGTGCTAGTGCAAATTTCATATAGCCTATTAGGAAACATTGCAGAGTTGTGATAAAAAGTATGGTTTTATACTTTAAGAAGAACCTACTTTTAATTTCGCCTTTAGCCTACATCATAGTTTCTTAAAGTGTTGTACTCTGACTACTGGTGGTCCGTGACCGCCTTCAAGTTGTTCGTAAGATCTCATAAAGTTTTGTAATAAAAATTATTTTAAAAATGTTGACTACATATAGGCCTAATACAAAAATTTCAAATCCTAAAGATTAGATATGAAAAATACATATTATTCTTTAGCCTCTTTCTTTACTTGGTGGACGCAAGTCACATATTAAAGTAGGCCTACAACAACCTTAAGTCAATTCAACAAACAAATCTGAATAATTACTTCATAAACTTTGTCACTTCTAATGTAAAAAAAAATGGCATTAAAAACTATTACTAATTTGATGTAATTATTTAAGAATTTTGTCCAACACTTCATTAAATAAATTAGTTTGTTTTATAGTCTTAAAATGGAATTGCTTAGAAATAATGTTTTACCTGCAAAACTTTTAACTACCCCTTCTCCCCCTCACTCCCAGGCCCCCCTGCTGGTCCCTTAATATACACGACTTCCATTCGATGGTCCATCACCAAATCTTAGAGAAACACTGGCCTAAGTTGATAAGGATTTAGGGCCTACATTTTTTATCGGGGTTATTTTATTTAACATTCACTTTCTGAACCGACACTCAAAGTTAACTATATGGACAGACATAACACTCGGTTCTTGGGAGTCTCATTTCTACACTGTGAGAGCTGTGTGATTGTAAGTTCATTTTCAATATGTTTGTGTGGACATTTGCGGTTATATAGCCCTTTCATATGCAGGTTTTCATTTTAATAATCCTCAGTAAAGATGCTCTTAGTCAATTTTATACCCTACCCAGGCCTACATACAGGAGCCCCATGGCTTCTTTGGTGCTGACTGACAGTTAACAGCTGACTTCTGACAATCAATATTTACGAATATACCTAAATTTTAACCGTCAGAAGTGACAGCTTCTAAACACAAGTTTTTGCTTATCATATGGTTTGGCGTAGGGATACATAATTTGGTCTGGTAACTTTTCAAAGCAGTCAGCTGTGAGCTGTCACTCAGCACCAAAGAAGCCATGGGGCTACTGTATTTTTAAAGTGATTAGAATCCATCTGAAAATATATTTTCTATTAAAGCATTGGGGTTGGGGTGTCAACTTCGGTGGTCTTGGGGGTAAAGTGCTCACCTCAGGACTCGATGTTTGTGGGTTCAAATCCAGCTTAGTTTGAAGGGTTTGTTTGAGTGATAAAAATATGTTGCACAACTTCCTTCGGAGGGGAAGTAAAGCTGTCGGTACCTTGTTGGTTGTGGCATATAAAAAAAAACCTGGAAGATTTGTGAAAATACTTCTCCTGGAAAAATTGTTAGGTCATTTTACTTTCGCTCGTAAGAATTTCTAATGTGCTTATATAATCAGTTGAGAAAGTTTATGTTAAATACTTCAAATATGTGAAAACATGAAGAAGAAAAAAGCATTGGCATTGGCTGCTCTTTATTAACAAGTCTTTAACTAAGATTACTCAACAAATATCGGCTGGTAATGTGTTTAGATTATTGTACATTGCTCTTGTATGTTTCAGAAACTAACTCAGGATGTCATCCCGAAGTTTACCCAAAATACAAGATGAGGAACGGGAGTCCAAGTTCGGCTATGTGTTTGCCGTATCAGGACCTGGTATGTGAACATACACTGTTTTGTGGCCGACTATAATAACTTTCACTCCCCCCTCCTACATTTAAAGAAACCTCTGGGAAATTATATATAATTTATTGTGCTAAGTCATTTGCTGAATAGGAAGTTAATGTACTAGAAACAAGTTTATAAATTCTTTGTAAACTTTTGACAATCTAGACTGCAGTTAGTCTGAAGATTAGAATATCTAGTCCTTTCATTGCCTAGTGCACACACAGTCTGTGGGTCTTTGGGTTAGTTTGTTATTTGAACGGGTTGCTCTTTTTACAATCTAGACTGCAGTTAGTCTCAAGATTAGAATATCTTGTCTTTTCATTGCCTAGTGCACACTTAGTTTATGTGGGTCTTTGGGTTAGTTTGTTATTTGAACGGGTTGCTCTTTTTCACTTTTCAACATTCAATTGATCTTGACAGTTCATTTTAAATATAAGTCTCAACTCAAAATGAAGTCAAGGGTAACACTTAAAATATCTTTCAAGTTGTTATAGATTTAAAAATCTCAAATCATTTTAAAATATGGGAATTTGTAAGCCTCATCTCTAAAAATCTTATGGGAGTTTCAATATTATTACTATTCCACAATCATAAGTCAATGACGGTTTGTTTGGAATTTGACTTCTAGTTCCTGCGATGGTTTTACCGTTTGTTAACTTTTCCGTACTCTTTATTTAATCCAGTGAATTTGTTTTTTCTATATGCTATCTTTTGATTAGGCTACAATTCTACTTTTAACTCGGTGTTTGATTAAAATTGGATTGAAAACGTTAGCTCCCACCTGTTGTATAACGTTGACCTTGATATTATCCTAATATAACTTGTCGAGTAAATTATCATGCCTACTCATTGTTTTGCCAATTTTTTGGAACATTTTATTTTGTGGAGGATTGATGCTTTGATTTCTAGTTATTATTTTTCTTTTTTTAGTACTCACAATCATATTGAAATCTTAATTGGTTTTCTAATTTTTTATAGTGGTTACTGCGGAGCGAATGGCTGGCTCGGCTATGTACGAGTTGGTTAGAGTCGGGTATTTTGAGCTGGTGGGGGAAATTATCAGGCTTGAAGGAGATATGGCCACAATACAGGTACACAAATGTTTTGAAATAAACTAAGTTTTCATTTTGTAATTTCCTAGTAAATATTTTTTTTTAATATATATATAAAATTAATTTTTTACTGTTGTTTCACAACTAATCCTTTGCTAATCCCAGATTAACTTTCAAATCTAATCTTAATCTTTGCTTACCAACTCAAATAGATTCCAAACCTAGTAGGCCAGCTATCATACTTTGCGAATAATAGATTTTATAATGAATATGTTTTATACCAGATCTTGATCTAACTTTTTCAAATCAAAGGCTCGATTAAATTATATACAACTTTAATAAAGTCCAATTTAAAAATTAGGACCATTAAAATTGCAAACTAGCAATTTATTGAAATATTATGAAATCAGTTTTTATTGTAAAGTCAAATTATTTAATTTGACATGTTGAAATAAATGTGACATAAATTATCTGAAATCTTATGGTGTTGTTATTGATTACATTTTAAGTGCTACAATGTAATTTATATAAAATTAATCTAAAATTTGATATTTTATGTTTGATCCAAATCTGCAAATGGATTTGAACTTTCAAATCTTGGCTATCTTCAGATTTTTATCAAAATTCTGATCTTCCTACAGACTTACAATTAACTATACATTTCCCACAGGTCTATGAAGAAACTTCTGGCGTGACAGTTGGTGACCCTGTATTGCGAACAGGCAAGCCACTGTCTGTTGAACTGGGCCCCGGTATCTTGGGTAGTATTTTTGACGGTATCCAGCGTCCATTGAAGGACATCAATGAATTGACCAACAGTATTTACATTCCCAAGGGCGTGAACGTGCCTGCGCTCAGCCGAACAATTCAGTGGGAGTTCAGCCCGCTCAACGTAAAGGTAGAACACTTATACAACCTTTCTGCCTATTCTTCTTGGTTGGTGATCCAAGGGAAGGAGCCCTCATTCAGTTCTAGGTGGTGCAGAGAGTAGACAAACTGTTAGTTGAAAACTGGCAACTAACTCATGCTGCCACAATGGCGGAAATAAAAATATTACACTCATTGTATTTATATTCTTAGTTCGTTTAATTAACTGCATGAAGATAAATTATTCATTAATCCATAAAGAAGTATTATTGGAGACTTTATAACTTTGATACATCTTGTAATTAGATACGCAATCATGTCATTCACTGAGAGGGGGGGGNTTAGTAGCAAGAAATTTTGCACACAGTTCAAAAAACAACTTTGTATTTAATCCATCCTCATTAACCTTATAATTAATATCTAAAATACCTAATTTTACTGACTTTTATTCAATGTTGGTTGGTTGTTGTTCCTCTAAAAATTATGGGTTATTTGTGCACCGGCCTGTTCTAACAACAAGATGGTTAACAATCTTCTTGGTTCAAAGCTCAAGGGTGGTAAAAGTTGTTTGTTTGGTCAAAAATTTGGGCTATATTAATTTAATTTAAAAAAATGGATCACCTTGAAAATCCTATATGCTCAATATTTAAATAATGCCACTCTAAACATGTTTTGTTTGAATTAAGCAGTGACATGTAAACTTAAAAATAACATTATTTACTAATTTCAGGTGTAGACATATACATGGGATATTAAACTTTAAAATAGTCCACTATGAGTCACATTGCATTGCCTATTTCAATGAGTTTTTGTTTAATATTTCATGTACATTTTAATCTTTAAAACTATAAATGAAAAATGAAAACTCATCAAAATAGTATACAAAAAGTTTCTTGCCTTGGAACTGAACATTCTAGGAAGCACTTTGACAACTTTATGGTTGAGGGAAAGATAAGTTAAGTCTAATCTACTGCTACTTTAGAATATGACTTGGAACATTGCCTCTTGATATTTTACTGATAAAAAATTCTTGAGGGGAAAAAAAACATCAATTCAAGTTGAACTAAAACAAATGTAGCTGGTTGGTCCTATTGATATATAAATAATAAAAAAGTTATTTTGAGAAAAACAATGGAAAACTTAAATTAATAATTTGTTAATCAATTTACTAAAATATAAACCCAAATGTGTTTTGTGTATTAGGGAAGTTTTTATCTAATACAGCCATTGTTTTATATATAAAAAAGCATTCAATCAATAATGTTGACCCACTTTGGTGGCCTCATGGTCTAAGGCGTCACAATTGCAGTAGGTTAGACTGCCAATGACATGGAGATCGAGGTTCGAATCTCGGTCGGGTGTACTGAGTTTTTTCCAAAATAGTTTTCCACTCTTCCTCCACACAAACTTGGGTACATTTTCTCTAAATAAAACCTTCCTCATCCCTAAAGCCATTAGAAACATTAGTACATAAACACATAACCCGTATAGGTAGTAAGATGTGTTAAAAAAAACTAAATGTAAGTAAATTTAAATAAAATAATAATAAAACTAAACGTTGGTCAGCTGTAATAGCAAGAAATGTTTGCACATTCGATAGACTAGGACTCATAATAATTGGAGTGTGTATTATGTGTTTCTTCCATATAATGTTGACAACATGTATCACCCTTTGTGTCAAGTTTAGAACCGACAATACCTGCGTGATTACCACCGACCTCTACGATGATCAGCGGCAGTCGTTGATGTTTAGTTCTGTTTTGTAGGTCGGGAATCATATCACTGGAGGAGATGTGTATGCTCTGGTTCATGAGAACACGCTCATCAAACACAAGATGTTGTTGCCGCCTAGGGCTAAGGGGACTGTCACCTACATCGCCCCTCCAGGCAATTACACCGTGGACGTAAGTACTAGCCCGGCTCTAAACCGAGTACATATATTTATCAATAGTTTCTTTATCTTATTTGTTTAATTTAATGAACGATGGGGACAGTATTCAAGTTTAACTAAAGATGTTCGGAAAAATTTTCCCCTCTTGGGTAGCCAAGTGTTTATTTTATAAAGGTTCTATTCCTGCTCGGGTGATTTTTATTAAATAGTTTACCACTCGGTTAATGAAAATGCGTGTACCTTTTCTAATCCCTATTCCATTGGTGTGTTTAACGTATGAGTATAACCCTAACAGGTACTAAGATCCTGTGTAAAATTTAATATAAATCATAACTTATTCATAATTGACAACAAAGCTTAACTTGATCAGCCACCAAAAAAAACCCCTCTAAATGTGACTATCAGCCCAACCTTTCTACTCATATACACAAAGTAGTTATGTCAAACATTTCTTTACTCTTCCCACTAAAGCGGTCGATAGCGAGTTTTTAAAATTAGCTTCTATTGTCTGGTAATGAAGCCTATGTGAGCAGAGACTGTGTTTTTCAGGACATTGTCCTTGAGACGGAGTTTGATGGTGACCGCTCCAAGTTCACCATGTTGCAAGTATGGCCCGTGAGACAACCTCGTCCCGTCACCGAGAAGCTCCCGGCTAATCACCCGCTGCTGTGCGGTCAGAGAGTGCTAGACTCTCTCTTTCCGTGAGTACATTTTGCTGTCTCCGGGGTAAAAATAATGATTAAACGCTGTGTTCTTTGATTGCCACTTGCGTTGTTCCTTTTTTTTGGCATGATAGTTTGATGGTTCCGGTTCACAGCGGAGTTGGGGAAATATACACTAACAAAATAAATTATGCCAAACCAATACAGTTGATAAATATTGGGAGGAAGAGAGAAGGGCAAGGACTACTATTTATAAAAAAACTGCACTCAAAAGTTTACCAAAAACAACAAAACACTTTTAAAGTAATATTAGACTGGCCTGTTGACAAGGAGGAGCTGAGAGTTCGAATCCTGGTCAGGCCTACTGAGTGGATTTTCCTAAATAGTTTTTCACTTTTCTTCCATGCAAATTTGGGTACTAAAATACTTCCTCATCCCTACCCAATTAAGAGTAAATTATCATATATGTGACCTGAACAGTTAGTAAGACGCGGTGATAAAAATCATTTAGAATAGGATTGTTTATTTATTTTAGAGCTAAATACAATGTTTGTATAGAATTTTATAAATAAAGGTAAATGCACTCTCTCATACATAGTAATTAGTTTACATATTTTATTATGGGTTTTAAACTTAAAAAATCAGATCACCCAACAGCCCTATATCTAGCCTATGTCCTCTAAATAAGGTCTCGAGATATAACATGCTTATTCATATGTACAAGCCCTATTATAATTCACATAACATGATGCATTGTTTTAATAAGAGACTGAAATTGTCGCGTTAGACGGCCAAATATTATTTATTTGCACCAATGTGCTCCTATTTCTGTAACTAATACTGTAGTATGTACAGTCTGTTGAATGAGCTATATTTGTTGTAGCTGTGTACAAGGTGGTACCACTGCGATCCCTGGAGCCTTTGGTTGTGGAAAAACTGTCATCTCTCAGTCTCTCTCAAAGTACTCAAACTCTGATGTCATCATCTATGTTGGTTGCGGTGAACGTGGTAATGAGATGTCTGAGGTATGGACTGTTTTTAACTTGTTCTTTAACATTTATATGTGCATATTTTGAGCAGACTGATTATATCAATCAAGCACACGACTCATCATGAACAGTTTACATCCGGTGGCCGGGTCATTTTAGCTAAAATTCCTATATCTTTCTCTTCGCTTTCAACATTATTCCTTCTTTTTCATACAAATTTCATCTCATCACTTACTGTTCTTGGTGATATTTCCTTCTCCATCCTCATCACATGACCATACCATCTCAGTCTTACGTCCTCCACTATCTCATGTACTCCAACATCCTCATTACATGCCCATACCATCTCAGTCTTGCTTCCTCTACTATCTCATGACTCCAACATCCTCATTACATGACCATACCATCTCAGTCTTGCTTCCTCTACTATCTCATTACTCCAACATCCTCATTACATGCCCATACCATCTCAGTCTTGCTTCCTCTACTATCTCATGTACTCCCTGTACCTCCACTCTTAACTGGACAGGTTCATTTCTAATCCTTATCCTTGTGACCGACTTAATCCTTGAATAGACACAACAAATGACATAGAAAGGAGGAAGGCCCCTGCCACAGGATTTTTTGGACCACCAGATTTTGGACATTTAAATTTTTTTTTAATTCTAGCCCTTAAAATAATGAGTGTTTATTGATTACTATTTTTTTAATAGTTGGAAAGTTTTTTGAAAAGGACTATAAAATTTTTGTTTAGATGGATGGCCGAATTGGATATCTTCTCTGTTTTGTATGATAAATAGCAAAGTTGTAGAAAGGCCAGGACTGGGAGGAAAGGGTTTGAACCCCGTTCCACCACTCTACTCCCCCAACATTTGATGTACCCGCCATAGTGGGGTCTGTATGAGAACTTTTATAGGATAAAGGTACTGGTGTAGTTAAATTTTCAAATGAACACTCCCTGGGAAAGGGAAAATGAGCCTCCCATATCCTAGGACATATCCAGTCCCCCCCCGGCTTTTGTTTCATTCTTCTTAAGGAGGAAGCCCTAATTCCATTAACAGAGCCTTAACTGGAATTTATTCTTGGATATTTAGAGTAGAAGTTGGACACAATATCAACCGAGATAAGGTGGACTTTTTCTTATTTGTGTGTTGATCTCACTCTGGTTTTCATCATCTTCCTTCACTGTCCTTGCTTCTTATAATTGTGTTGAAACAAACTTAGACTGTGAATGATTTGCCTGTGTAGGTACTCAGAGATTTCCCAGAGCTATCGGTGGAAATTGATGGCCAGACAGAGTCTATCATGAAGAGAACGGCTCTGGTCGCCAACACCTCCAACATGCCTGTGGCGGCTCGAGAGGCCTCCATTTACACAGGTGATGCTCACACGGCTCTGCTCTAATATTATATTAATAATTAATAATTTACATCATTGTTGGTTTTTTCATTTCAGGCAAAGCTAAATAAGAAGTTTTTTAGCTTGAGAAAAAAATGTAAACTCTCAAAATTTATATAGCTTTAGATGCTAGACGCTATCTATAATTTTAGGGGTATGTGAAGCTTCAAAAATTTGACACAAACATCAGATTAGACTTCGCTTCGAAACTTTGTCAGTAAAAATATTGATAGCTAAAATACTCCATTTGTGTTTATTTATAACCATTTGGAGCTGTTTTATGCATAACAAATTAATATTCATATGGGAAAAATTTGAAGTAATTGGAATGCATGGTACGATAGTAACTTGATTTGTCAGATAAACACTAAGATATATAAATAACCACAATATATTTTTTCAAGCCTAAAACAACCGAAAGAAAATATTCAAACTTCGATTCAGCTTCAAGAATATGTCATATATTCAATTTGAGTTCGCTTCAAATTGAAAAAATGGACTTTTTGCATACCCTTAATAATGCACGAAATATGAGTGAAGAACGACCCTGGCCACAAGATGATTCCTGGATAGCTCAGTGGTTAGAGCAGTGGCGTACTGAGCGTAAGGTCCCGATTTCGATTCCCGTGTCCAGGTGTCATTGTTTAGTTTTCAGAATTTTGAGCTAAGCTGATAAATCTAGCTACTATCACAATATGCAATTCAATTACTGCATATTTTTGTTGAGTAACCATTAATATTTGTATATACGCTTCGTTTACCCTGCAAGTAAGGAAGCTTTCCTAGCATTATTGCACTATGAAGAAGCCTATAAGATAGGACCAAAGTGTAATACTTCAAGGTAAGCCTGCCTAACAACAAAGAAAAAAACATTTGAACATTAATGTTTATTTTAGCTTTCAATATTTTTATTGGCGAAGATTCCTAGTTGTTAAAGTCGCTTTGTTTTTGTGTTTTTCCCCGGAGCTTAGTGTTCCTTTTCTCTGTGTGTAATATTCTCTTTGTCTACTTGTCTAGGTATCACACTATCTGAATACTTCAGAGATATGGGCTACAACGTGTCAATGATGGCTGACTCCACGTCACGTTGGGCCGAGGCTTTGCGAGAAATCTCTGGTCGTTTGGCTGAGATGCCTGCTGACAGGTTTGTATTGATGCATTAATTTTTTTTAGGAACAAATTTTATCTTTGCTTTAGTTAATTCCAAATCAGTTCTCCATTTTATCTGACGTGAGATGAGTCTTACATAAATACTATACCTAAGCCAGTATCTAGTATCTAAAGAATTGTATTCGAGGCAATAGAGCACTTTATTAGTAATTCTTAAACCCCAGAAACCAAGTGGACTTTGCTACTAGGTGAACCTCTGTAGTCATAAACCTGAGGGATGAATTACAAACACTACCATTTTTAGTTTGATCTTCCCAAAGAGCCATTCCTCGCTCCGATATCGGCTCCCTTTCATTTCCTGGGCATTTAGGTCCAAGTTATCAACCAAATTATCTGGATTTTGGTGCTTTTCAAAGTAGGTAGTTTCAACTATGTTTACAAGTCTATACATGTATAGTCATAGAAAATAGTTTTTTGTTAGTTCCAGTTAACACCAAATTTGTGTATTAAGAAATGTTTTATCAATATCTAACCTAAGTGCAATATTTATTGGCAGTATCTCTACTACCTAGGAACCCCTTAAAATGACTTATTTGAATGTTTCAGTGGCTACCCTGCATATTTGGGTGCGCGTCTTGCATCTTTCTATGAACGTGCTGGTCGTGTGAAGTGCCTGGGTAACCCAGACAGGGAAGGTTCGGTCAGTATCGTTGGAGCAGTGTCTCCCCCTGGTGGTGACTTCTCTGACCCTGTCACCTCCGCTACCCTGGGTATTGTGCAGGTGTTTTGGGGGCTGGATAAGAAGCTTGCACAGAGGAAGCACTTCCCCTCCATCAATTGGCTCATCTCTTACAGGTAACGCACGAAGCTTTCAGAATAACTAATTCAACTTACAAAGAAAAATGGCACTAAAAAAGGTGTGTTTAGTAAACATTGAAAGGACGATATAAGGGTACTCACCAGAAAATTGTAAGCATTAAAGAAAGTTCACATTATTACACAAGAAAACAAATCACAGTAATTTTCATGGTGTATCAGGAGCAAATGTGTGTTCTCACTCATCTTTATGTGCTTTGAAATTACGGTGACTTGTTTTAATTGTGAGCTTTAAGGCCAACATTTTTCTGATAAGCGTTTTGACCTTGCCCTTCCATCTTGTCATCATTGAAAGATAATTTAGTACGCCGTATCGATCCTGTAAAAATAACTACCAACTAAACACAAAAATCTCGCTTGACATATTCCTTAATAAAATATTAAATGAATGAAGTGTCTTTGTCCATATAACATTGTCCTTAATGTATTGTGTGTTGGTGTGAACAGCAAGTACATGAGGGCCTTAGATGACTTCTACGACAAGAACTTTCCCGAGTTTGTGCCATTCCGTACCAAGGTGAAGGAGATTCTGCAGGAGGAAGAGGACTTGTCGGAGATCGTGCAGCTGGTCGGCAAGGCTTCTCTGGCCGAGACTGACAAGATCACGCTAGAGGTGGCCAAGTTGCTCAAGGATGACTTCTTACAGCAAAACAGGTGCTCATAAACACCCCGAGACACAAAACCTGATGTGTGCACAATATACAAAAACTAGGGGGAAATGTCTGTTTATTGGTTTTTGTGTCTTGTGAAATGATTAGGGATATGCGAGACTTTAAAATTCAAGAAAAAAATATTCTTGATCTCATCTTGACAGTTAAACTTCTTTTTGTTTGAAGTCCTTTTAAACTTCTCTTTGTTTGAAGCCCCTTAAAGCTTCTCTAAAATTGACTTAGACTGCCAAAGACTGGGAGATTAGGGTTTTATCTAGTTAGGTGCACTTAGGATGGTTTTTCTTAAATGGTTTTCAAACTCTCCTTCCACGCAAATGCGGGTGCACTCCCTCTTAATTAAATCTTCCTAATCCCTAAACAGTTAGTGTAATTAGTACATAGGTGTGAAACCCAACAGATAGTAAGACGCGATGATAAAACATTTATTAACGTGAGAGTGACTGTTAAATGATTACAACTAATTTGAACTCTTGTTTCAGCTACTCTCAATATGACCGTTTCTGCCCCTTTTACAAAACTGTGGGCATGCTGAAGAACATGATAGCATTTTATGATATGTCGAGGCATGCGGTCGAATCGACTGCGCAAAGTGAAAACAAAATTACGTGGAATGTCATTAGGGACGGCATGGGCAACATTCTGTACCAGCTTTCCTCCATGAAGTTCAAGGTAAATGGATGGAAACCAAAACTAGACAAATATTAAATACAATATAGTTTAGAAAAAGTTAAAGATAAGTATTAGAAAATAATCACAACTAAATTTATAAAACCATTCTAACTTGGGACGAAACCCTTGAATCCCCAAGGATTTTAGTTGATTTAATATAATAAAAAATTCCTTCCAAATTTTGAACTAGAATCTGTTTTAGAGCTCAAATAGCCTTTGAACACTATGCAACAATCGCTGGCACTCTCACTGTTGAACTAGCAGGCAACAACCAGCAACTTCAATTGATCAGAAAAATCTGTACCTACCCAACCATAGTACACAAAAAAAAAATTGGTCCCTTGTGATGGGATTCCAAGAATGCGGCTATTTTTCTGTGGTTCATTATGAGAGGGTGAGGGGAAATCACAAGTCTAGTGCGGCTATTTTTAGTGATAGGTTAGAAAACCTGCACAGTATTTGAGTAGGAAAAAAAACACTCCATGGCACCAGTCCTCAATCGAGACATACCAAATGAGTGGTCTGTTGGCGAAAATAGTATCGAATTCGGCGAATAGTGTTATGTGGTCAGCACAAAAAACTCTCCGTTCATTAATTTTAGTCTTCTAAACCGGAGCCGTTACTTTTTCATTCTAATAACTCATTTATCCTCGCGAGGTTGAGTTGACACCTTTCCAGGCCCACTGCTTTACAGAAAATCTGAAGTTCCGGGGATCAAACAGTAGATAACCCAATAAAGATAGCCTTCCGTATCGCAAACAAAATTGAACAGGAGGAATAGTGTTTGGAACCTCTTGGGAGACTTTCTAGCGATTGTTTTGTGTGAATGAAACAATATAAAAACATGATTAACCAAGTAGTAACTCGGTTCCTTTGTATGAAACCCCCAATTTATCTTTGTGCTAATAAACAGAGCGATAGTTGCCTAGTGTGAAATGGCTCATTGGTGGTTCAACCCCAACATAAATTCTATTAGAAGCTTAACCAGACCATAAATTATTAATGTAACACACAATATTCACATTGAACTGGGAAAACTTGCTTCACACACCTGTACTAACCACAATCAATATATTCTTTAGAAAACTATAGATCAAGTAATGTTATGTTTGTTTTGTGTGACTTAAATAGGATCCGGTTAAGGATGGTGAGGCGAAGATCAAGGCTGATTATGAACAACTGTACGAAGACATCCAGCAGGCATTCCGCAACTTAGAGGACTAAATGACTCCCGAGATCCTGCCCTGGAAGAATACTCCTGCCGAGAGAGGAATGGGAACTACCCTGTAGATATGTGACACTAAATGTACAAGTTTGTTGAGAGAGACCTTTCCATATGAAGTTAACAATTTCTCGCACATTTTTGTATGTGCTGATACGTCAAGTTTACTGACTTTTTATTCAGTAATAATCCTTTTCGGTCATTTTATTTTGTAGCATTGTTTTAAATTATACATTCATTCCCTGTCGTTATTTTATAATGCAGAAATGTTGTGCACTATTTTATTTTTATATTGTATAGTACCATTGTTTAATTTTGTTAAGGTATCTCAACAAATTTGGGCTTTGCTCGTTTGATTCTATTGAAGAATGCTGGGTCCCTCCTTTTAGTACTTCCTGTAGATAAATTTTATGTTTTGATGTACATACAGTTGATTGTAGTCTCTAACTGTCTAGGTCCTATACTTAACTCCCCGTTTTCACTGTCATGTTATTGAAGTGATGTGTTATTCGTGTACACTGGTCACTGTTGGGTGGAGGTTAAAGGTTGTTTCACTCCAATGTCTCGTATTTGTGTACAAAGAAATTACCTGTCTCTCGCAAGGTACCCTCCCCGTATACTTGCCCTGTTCCTATTGCGGTAGTTTTCGTTTGCTAGTACAATGAAAGTACTTTTATACAAACCACGCATTTCCTTTTAAGTTTCTTAATTGACAACTTTGTACAAGACTTCCTTTATTTTGCATTCCAGAAATAAGACAAAAAAAACCTCTCGAATTGTATATGATTGCCGATCGAAATTATAATTTTTTGTGAAATATGTTTCCCTCCTTTTTACCATTTGTTGTCCCCAACTCTGAAGGTATTTGTTGTACACAAGAGACGGACGGTGCTTGTGGATTAGGCCTATATTTAGTCAACTGTTGTAGTGCATTATTGCGACATCACAGTATTAATCTTTATATTTAGCTGGTGTAAATAGTTTAAATCATGAGAGTGTGATGGTAAAAAGTAGGACAACATAGTAGATCCTATCAACCTTTTCTTTGTGCCGCTGTCATACATTAAATCCTCAACTGTTTTCAGGAGTCAGCCGTATTTTTGTGGAAAGTGCAATTTTAAAATTTGTGTATACTGTAAAAACAAAATAGATATATAAGATTACATGAAATAATTTCTTTTTTGAATCTGTAAGAATGAATTCCTAATTATTTATTGTAAATTTCAGATTTTAATAAATGTTTAATTAGATTCAAAATATTAATAATTCAGGACAATAATTCATATAGAAATTGAAGGTAGATGTTACCTTAGAAAGTTGTATTGTTAAACCTGCTGGCAGTGTTACATTGTTAAAAATGTGATTTCATAAACATTCCTCATCAAATTAAGGATAGTTTTTTTTTGTTATCTCTTTCAGTTTGTAGTTGTGAATCATGAAACTATAAAATCTTCGAGTCTTTGTGTTAAAAACTACACTAAAAAATCTTTTTATTTTACATTTTGGTTGTCATCTGTACATACACTCATTAAACTAACAATAGAATTATGTTATTGTAGAAAGAAGTTAATAAATATAAAAATTGTAATTGAGTCAATTTATGTTATAATTGTCAGTACAAATTAGAGTTGGGATGAATCTGAATCTTAGAAAAAATTATAAAAATCAGAGGAAATAAAATAATACAAAATGTTAATATTATAAGCTATAACATTCGGTTAAGTGTTAAATTACTGGTCTGGGGCCTGGTTAAGTTCATCCTATAACTATTATAATTGGTTCTGAACGACCAATATTATTATTATTAGCACCATGTCTTACTACCCGTTCGGGTTATACGTACTTACGCTAATGTGTAATGGTAGGGTGATTGTGAGATAGAAATGGAGGACCTACAGTTTAACGTGGAATCCGAACCACGGTGGAGGCCTGTTATTCCCCTGAACCACCAATAAGCAGTATTGGAGCTATAAGACAAATTTAACTTAAAAAATTGAGAAAATAATTTTTTTAAGGATTCGAGGGCCCATAAATACAAATTATCCCAGCCAAGTAAAAACAGTACACACCATCAGATGAGCCAGTAATCGGCAACCTGTGGCTGGAACTATAGAACAACCGGCTATTATACCCTGGTTTTGTTTGGATGGAGAATTCTAGAAAATGCTAACATATTACTTTGGTGTCAACATTGATAACATTTTACCATATTAGTGTTATTTTATAGGCATTGATAATATCCATCAAGCTGAATATAACATAACTTGATGAATGAATATATTAAAATTGATTTATTAGCATTAGTATTTACGAAATACTATTATCAAAATTTGCCTATAGTCAATTTATAAGTTCATTGGATTCAATTTCTTGAAAGAATTTAAACTATCGTTGAGAAATTTAGTTTAGAGAGCTTGTTCCAAATAAATTTTAAACATTTTAAAATCCAAATAGTGTTTCTCAATAAGTTAAGAATGAGCCACAAAAGACTTTTCATATATTAAATAGCAATCCTGAACGGCATTACCCGTGACCCCTTAAAAATTTGTTAAAAATAACCTCATTAAAACTTGAAAAATCTGGCTTCGAGGTCCACCTATGTTAAAAATTTCAGATCTCTGCGTGCCATATATTTGGCTGGACATTGCACACAAACATGTTTATATCATATTCGGAAGAAGGTAAAGGAAAGATGGATGGAACAGAGTCCATACCTTAAATTGCTGCCATTGGACAGAAAGAAAATCGATCATTACTGCCCAAACCTAGGTTTCATTCTATCAGAACTCATAAGGGAGGGAGTGAAACGTGAAACACAGCTTCCTAAAAGGGTGGAGGGGGGGAGGACACAGATAGGAACCTTGTAAAAGTTATAACATAAAGGACAAGCACAGGAAAAGGACATTGGATGTGAATATGAATACGCTTCCTTTTATTATTATAGCTTAATAAAAATAAATGTGCCCATGTGACTAATAAGTAATTATTATTGGTTGGATTTTGTTTAATTTCAATCATATTCACTGGTTTTTATGTTAATGCATATTTTAGATTTATAAAATATCACTGGATATTTGAATGCTTTAAAGATATTCTCACTTTTGAGAAGGTTTACAAAAAAAAGGTGACAATTCATACTTTTATTTAGATGTGTCATTTAAATAGATTTTGATGTGGATTCTTATATTTGAGCGAACCTTTTAGGTCCAAATTAATACTAACTTTGCTGCAAAATAAGTAGACATGTTTGATCCAAACTAGAAAACTTAGGTCAACTTAACGGACACTCATTAAAAATTGGCATCTTTTTATTGAATAAAATCGCATAATTTTAAATGAACATCAAATAATACAATCAAAGTTATTTTTGATTGAAATTATTTTTATTAATTTATTTTGAAAATGCTGTTTTATATTTAACTATTTACAAGAGTGCCAAAAGTAAAACAATTTTTTTTTACAAGTCATAGATGATCTCTAGAATGACACCCCTTTACACTCCCCTCCATGAATGGCTCATTAATATTAGTTGGGGTGATCTAGAAATAATTCGTGGACCCTTGTACTGAAAAATAGCAGGCTTCCTGCTTCCCAGTTTTCATCCCATGTAGGTGTACACAAAGAACGCAGTTGAAAGTCTAAAAATATGTTGTCGCTAAATATTTCCATCATAAAGATTCTCAGTCCATCCATCATTTGATGTTTTTATTTCTTGCGTGTTACTACAAAATCGAAAAGAATTAAAACTGATAAACAGACTATTCCGTGGTAGGGAAGATTATGGTAAAACATAACACGATGCGAGAAGAGTTTTTCCATATACTGCACCATTTTAGATTTTAAAAAAAGACTATCAACATCATCCGATTGAAGTGTATGTTGAATCTAATCAAATAAAACAAGGAAATACCAGCCAAGTTGGCTCGAAGAATTTAATATTTTCACAGGTTTTAAATTACAGTTGCATTAGTTTTACCAAATATATATAATATACAAATATACACACATCTACAGTATACATACAACATGGAGCTTTCAGGTAACACACGTGTAAATAAACTTTCAATATCTACCATTTTTCGAACACATCTGTTGGTGGCTCGTTCCTGTCCCAAATCCTGTTATTTTAACCCATTTCCTGTCCTGAAATGAAGTAATTCCCGTCCATCCCTAATTAAATGTTGATCCTGGTAAACTTGTCAGTGTCGGGGTATCAGCTCTGACAAGCGCAGACCTGTTTCCACTATGTGCGGTCCCATCTGTTGACACAGATCAGCGCTAGTAATCAGAAAACAGGAAACCTGCTCTCATTGTGTACTCACTCACCTTTACTCCCATATTTTCACGCCCCAAAATATGGTAGAGTAGAATATATCTGTCCTCTAAATCCTAATCCTAACAAATAACTGTTGTCAGACAGAGCACAATGAGTATGTCATGTGCTTCACAACTTATTTCTCTTTCTACACCCCCTACTACCAAGCTTGCTACAGAATAAAGAAGACATCTGTCTAAAAAAAGAGATTAACAGTGATGGGTCAGCAGTAAGTGTATTTAATTGTCCCCCACTTAGGAAAATAGCCAATCCTGCTTGACATAAATTCCATAGCGTTCGATATCCTGTTCACCCCTAGAATTTACCAGTATTGATGCTAATGGAGATATAAGAAATTGATCAGATTATCAAATTTAGATACTGGTGCTCGTAATAAAGTTTGTTGACATTACTACGCTTAAAATATTTTAAACTATTCCCATTTGTCCTCTGCTTGTAAATGTGATCAATTTAAAGATGAAATAAAAATGGTTGAGAAGGGTTTATTTAATAAACTTAATTAGGCCAGATCATTTAAGAAATGACCACATTTTGAATTTGTCTCTAGATAAAAAAAATATATTTTCAAGACATTTTTATGCCTAGAACCAGACTCTTAATACGGGTAATCTTGCAATAATCGGAAATTTGCTACTGCAAAGTGAACAAATAAAACTACAAGGGTACTGGATAGTATTAATTCAGTCTTAGACCAATATTACATAATTTATACAATAGTTCCACATGTTATATATTATATAAATAAAGATATTTTTACTCCATTATTAACAATTCAAGAAGATAACACATCATACGAAGGCAAACTAATATTCAGCGAGAAATTGCATAATTTCATGGCACTCTACCAACATAATACTCGGGTTTAATTGTTCTTTAAAACACTTTGCGCCCGGGATCTGATCATTCTGGATTTGAGTCACTTCAGTTTCCTAGAGTTGTTTCACGAATCTACCACAGTGACTGCGATGGGGGGTATAAACCTCCAGGTGTGACTGATGTCACTGACTAGTGAAGAACACTGTATATCCACCTTGTACTGGCCCGGGGTGAAGAACACGACGCAACACTCGTGCTTGGCTCCCCCTTGCTCTTTCAACTGGAAATATTGCAAGGTAATGTTGAACTATGGATGGCACAGGACATCAAGAGTTTCATTTTGATACTTAATATGACAAGACAATGGAAAATATTATTTTAGAGTTGGTATAGTGAAAATATGTTCTTAAATTTATTCTTTATTAATTTTCTGAATATTATCAAACTTTTTACATCCAAAATTGTTTCTGTCCCAGGTTAGTTTTTTTATTCACGCCATATATTTTCCAATACCAGCTCGCTAGGTTTGTCATAGCTACATTTTTATGAAACTATTCAAACTAAATGTCACAGTGGGTACTATGGAGGTTTCAATACTTAAGAATAAAAAAAAAGTTTAATGATGTAACAAAACATTACATATTGCATAGCGATGTAGGATAAAATATTAAATATAATCATTAAAAAAACTTAATACAAAAATGTCCCAAGTCGACTTTATCAAAGCTTCACAAACCCTTAATTGGCATTTTTTTTTTGTACTGCTAGTCACTAGTTCACTAAAATCTTTTAATTGTAATGAACTCCAAATCATTTGTAACCTTACTTAATAATTTATGTACTGTATTATCTGACTTAAAAAACTCCAAGGTGTAAACTGCAAGCGAGCTATATCGACCAAGCAGCAGTTAGCGACGATAGTGCTATCATTTGTACATAGAGGGTGTCATGTGATCAGCGCAATGAAACCTATCTGTTCAAGTAGCTCCTCATTTGTTCTCACGAGGCCGAGTTTGACCCCGTTCTACACCCATTGCGTCACAGAAAAATCTGGATGTGCCAGGGATTTAACCCGGGACCTCTGGATCTGTAGCCAAGAATTCTGACCACTAGACCCACAGAGGTGCTCTTTTGATTCACGCAACAGAAAGTTAAAAAAAAAAAAAAAGTTGTCACGTTAAATGAAAACCAGGTGGTTTTTTCCATAATATGTTGATGAATGCCCCATAGGGGCCTACCTTGCTCCTCGCTAGTTTTTTTTATGATCTCCTACAAGCACAACCTGCAACGTATGGCCTCATGACAACTGCTATTAATCTTGTTCTGACTGAGAAGTGTGTCTGACCTCTGGTACAATGACCTTGGTGGCCCCAGCGCTGGCCATGCGAGTCTCCAGTCGGTAGTTATTCACACCGTTCTGATGGTCCTGATAGAACTGCACCTCAATCATGACCTGCAGGAGTGCGCGCTCCAGGAAGTTGTGAACACACACGCTCAGTTGCAGACTCTGACCTGCTAGTACGTTGAGCTCCTCTTGAGGTTTCACCGCCCGAGAGTTCACACACACATCTAAAATACACACATAAAAACATATCAATAGGATGTTCGGAAAATGTAACACAATACCTGGACCTGTACAACGACATGTGCAATCATTTCACTGTATTCAGCGACATAAAGCCGACCCCCTGATTCGCTGGTGACTGTGTTATCGACGAGAGGCATAGACACCAACATTTTACCAGATGTGTTTCTAAGAACCTTTACTTAAGCCTCAGTACATGGGGTTAGTTTACTAGCTGCTATTAAAATCAATGAACTAGTTTCATGTGAACTCTCAACTAGTAGCTAGTAGTGCTGGCAAATATTTTACTAGAAGTTAAACACGTTAAACTTCACTAGCGTTAGTCAACGATACAAGGTCATGTGTCTCTCAACTATCCCCATGTGAACCCTGCGAAATAGCGCTAATGCAACTATAAATCAAATACAAACACTACACATTACACCCACAGACGACATTTCAACCCAACATAAAACCAGAAAATACTTTACTATTGTACTTGCAGCTAGTTTAACTAGACTCCTGTGACAGGGCTACTTGTGCCTAGTAAAAGCAGTAAACTAGCGCTGTGTGACCCAGGAATTAGAATAGCTATCAAAACTTATTTAAAGTTCACTGTAACATTTTTTAATGTATAATACATGCACAAAATAAAACTTAACCAAAGCTTGTTCACAAAATTGACTACGTGAACTTAGGAATCCAAATTATGATCAATTTTGATGACGTAAATGCAGCTTAACGAACACAGCATTCCAATAAAAAAAAGCTTCCCTCAATCTAAGAATTTTATTTCCCCCCCCCCAAAGAAAGTTATGTGTTTGTACAGGCTTTTATAATGCCTACAGTAGCCCCATGGCCTCTTTGGTGCTGACTGACAGCTGACTTCTGACAGTCAATATTTAGGTATATACCTAGATTTTGACCATCAGAAGTGACAGATGCTAAACACATGTTTTTGCAGATCATATGGTACGATGCAAATACAGAATAAGAAACAATCTTTAAGCGAATTAAATAATATCTTTTAACCCTGTATATTTGATTTTCTTAGCATATCCAAATGTTGGCAGTATCTTTTGTTTGTTTTTTCAACCAAAAATAAATGTTTTATTTGCCTGCTTTCATACCAAAACCCAATAAATGTATTTACCCCAAATTAAGGTTTTTTTTAGTGATAGCTCATTCTACGTTGATGATTTACACACGTCCACTAAAGACCCTGCCTTAAAATATTATCGAAGAATGACCCCAAGCAAGGAACAATTCCTGGATAGCTCAGTGGTAAAGCACTAAGCCAAAGGTTCTTACTTCTTAGTTTGATTTCCATGTCCAGACACCATTTTTAAATTTACAAATGATACTTTCTTTATACATGTATATCTGTAAACTAAAGATCATTTCCAGCTTCCGAGCTTCGCTGGGTCTGTGCGGTTAAAGAAGTTTGATAACATATTGTATGTGTATTACATGAACAGTTATTAAAATGCGGTGATTAAAAAAACATGTATAGGTTACAAATATAACTTATTAACGCAAATGTCTCTTCACTTTTGAGATAGGCTACATAATTTTACACAAGAAAAAATGTACAGGAAATAGGATTAGGATTATAATATAATCTCATCTCTATTCCTTGTTTATTCTTTCATTTAAAATGGAGTTAAAGAATGTTTGTTCTCATTATACAGGGTGTCCTAAAATTCTCTTTACAACCATTTTAGCAGTATTTGGATTATTACCTGGATGCTTTGTGAATCATGTAGCTTTGCTAAGTTGGTAAAAAATAAATTTGGATTTTCTGTGTCTATATTTCCTTAATTTGTCAGTGTTAGGTATTTAATATAGTATCAAATAAGTTATATTTACATAGTCATCACCCTTATGAACGGTTTCCAGCCCGTGGCTGGGTCAGTTTTGTAAAACTCCTCCCTCCCCCTTTGTCCTTCCAAATTATTCCACCTTTACTCTAGTTATTGCTGTTATATGCTCCTCCCATCTCTTCCTTCATTTCCATTATGGTCTTTCATTCTTTATCTCCATCACTCCTTGGGATTAATTCCTTTTCCAGTCTCGATAGAGACACATAATAACAATGGAAAAGAAAAGACTCTCGATGAGAGCAAACAATAACAAGTGTGTGAGTGAGAGGGGAAGAACGATGGAAAGACAGAGGAAGTGAACTGACCCGACCCCAGGACGTAACATGGTCAAATTTTCCCTCCCGAGACGTCCAGTTAAGTTAGTTTAGGCGAGTGGTGTAAGCTGGTAGATGAAGTGTACTGACCCCATTGCAGTGGTGACATTCTGACCAGATCCAGCATGTCCGGCGAGAGCGAGAGACCGCGCAGAGGTAGGCGACCCGACCTATTAGACGCAGGAATGTTCCAGCGTAGATCCACCAGAGACGCTATGTGCTCACTGCACACCGTGTCCAGTTCCATGCGGTCTTCAGCGGAGAGTGCGCCACCGGCGTGATAGAGCTGACAAAATTATATTCCGTTATTATATTTAGATAGAGTACCATAACCGGTGAGCACACAGTTTTATTCGAGATTTATAATACATTTTCTAATTAGAGATGTGTAAAGTTCAAAAACATAAACTTTGCTTTGAGTTTTCTTCAGCTTTGAAATTAAAATTCCAACTCAACAATTACGAAGTTTCAAGAATAAAAACCTTTTTAAGTTATAACAAAAAATGAAGAGAGAAGTGTTTTAGCCAGGCCTAACCTAACTATCCTTTCAGGTTGGCTTCCTTCACTGTTATTTAACTTACATAAATATGAAATAATTAAATTATGATTACATTAAGTAATAATTAAATTTATCGGTTTAAGATGAAATATATTAATGATGGTTGCAGTATAATATTTTGTAAAATATGTTTGATTCCTAAAGTTATATAATCATGAAACACACAATATACTTTTCCAACATTAATTTTTTTTTATCATGTTTTACTACCTGGTCAAGTTATATGCATGTCTAATAATTACCCCAATGGGGTAGGGATGAGGAAGGCAGCATTTTATAGCTAATATACTTGCATTTGCTTGGAAGGAGAGTGGAAAACCAACTAGCAAAAACCACCCTCAGTACACCTGACCGAGATTTGAACCCTGATCTCCCTGTCATAAGCAGACCAGTCTAAGACATGAGTGATGCCTTAAACCTTTGTGCTACTGAAGCGGGTTATGGCAAAGTATTTAAGATAAACTTCACCGCTCTCATAGATTATGATAATTTATATATCAGTAAATTAGGAAAGTCTCCCAATAAGTTGGAATGATATTTTTAATAAATGTGCGCACAGTTCTCACGTTATTCTTTCAGAGATGCTAAGTTTACACACACGGTGATACCGACAAGCGCCGGTTACTACACTAATGTCTCATACCTTGGTGAGTTTGGACAGCGGACAGCGGTCAACAGGTACGGGTATGCGGCAGGACTCCAGTCCCTCGATGAGAATGAATTTAGAAGGGGTATAGTGGAGCTCCAGTTCCTCCGAGGTCAAATTGGCCACGTCTAGCACCAAGTAAAACTGGGAACTCCTGCAAGGGGTGTGTGGGAGAAATTAATATGCATATTTCAACAAATAAAACAGTACTACTTTTATTAATCACCAAAGACAGTTCATAATGAATTTAACAACTTAACAAAACTTTTAGTAAATAAAAAATATTAATTATATTACAATCTCAATGTTGAAAAAGTATATCTTTAAGAGGCAGCCATTATCTCCAAGTCCAATGGCAGCAATGTAAAGTGTGAACTTTTTTTTCCATTGTATAAGGTAATAAACGTGCACTTTCTGAACTGACTGATTTTACATGAGAATTTCTATGAGCAAGAGTAAAAAGATCCACCAATTTTGCCAGAAAAGGTATTCCCACAAACCCTCCAGGGTTCTTTTACATGCAACAATCAACATGGAACTGACGGATTTACTTCCCTTTCGAAGGTAGATCTGCTATAGATTTTTATTGTTAAAAAATATCCGTTGATCCCGACTGTGTTTTAACCCACGATCATCGGGTTCTGAGGTGAGCCCCTTAGCCCAAGAATACCGAGGTGAATGCCAAAGGAAGATAACTCACGTCTCGGCAGGAAGGACATCCCAGTTGGTGATCTGCACAGAGGGAACCATCTCTAGAGTGAGTGCCACGGAGCTCACTCGACAGTACCCAGAGCGCTGAGCTGCACCGCCAGAGTAGCTCAGATTGAGGTGACCTTCAAGCAGCTGACACAGAACAAGGAAACTTCAAACAACACTCTTTAGACTTAGAATGAGCGAGTACAAGAAAAATTTGAGCTCGAGTCTAGTTTTAGTTTTTTTAAAACAGATATATTAAAAAAGAACTCAACATTTTTGAAGATTCATACATCCCTACTTATTGAAGTTATCATAATGAACATTAAAGGTAATTAAATCAAAGTAATTAATCAAAGAAAAAATTGTCACTAACATATCATTGAAAGTAGGTTATAAGTTCCAGGCCTACACACTTTTCATAAAATATGCCTCAAAGTTTACTATTGAAACAAAAATACAGTAGTTTACTGGGATCATTGAGCTTCTCTGGAAGACGGTACAAGAAAGGTGGGTATAATACATAAAAAAAAAGGAATGTGTGATGTGTTGTGTTTCAATTATGAATTTTAAGGGCCACATTTTTCCGTTAAGTTTGTAGTCATTGCCCTTCTCTCCCACGTTCGGTGTAGAATAAAGAACCTAATGATAATTTGAGAGTGCGCCATGTCCTGGTTACCTTTGCCGAAGAAGGGCTCGAGAACTTGGCCAGAGGAAGATGAGAGGATGCAAGACTGCTGTGAGACCTGCCACTGCTCCCAGATCTGCAATCGAAGCACCAAACATTACTTCGACACACATTTCCCACGAGTACATAAAACACAACTTAGTAAGAAGTATCTAAAAGAATAATGGCGTCAAACAGCTGAATTAAATTAAACATTGAAAAGAGGATCTAAAAAAAAAGGCAAGCACGTACCACTTACCAGAAAACTGTAAGCCTCAAAGTTCACAATTAAAACACAACAAAACACATAACTAAACAATTTTCTGGATCCAACAGTCCCCTTCTTCAGCAGAAGAGGGTAAAACCCAGACTGACCTGTGACAACATGGCCACTAAGATACTGTTGCCCATTTCTTGGTTCTTAAAGAAGTGACCTAATTGCGCTCCGTTGGGTCTGATCTGAAGAGGTATCCCAGATATAGGATCAAGAAACAAAACTCAAAGTCGGAGGTTACCGATGACAGACATTCAACGTCAAAGTTTTCAGAGCTTTGTACGCCTCTATAAGACAATAGAGTGAATATAATAGAAGTTATAGATGATGATTACACTTGTTTTTTTTTCTTCTAAGAGTACAGTAACTTACGACATTGAAAGGAACATGCTCATACAGAGTGTGTAATTTCAAATACCAACCCTCACCTGATGGAAGGTGTTAATTCCGCCCTCCTGTCCAGACTAAGTGGGAGAGAGCTTGGACCCGACATCAAACTCCCAAAGGCTGGGCTGCTTGCATCTACAACACAAATTCACATTTCCCATCTCTGTCACATTTAAGTATTTATAAGGCTTTGCTTTTTTTAGCATTGCGTTTTACTACCCTTTCAGGTTATATACATATGTACTATTTTTAAGCTAATGAGTTAGGGATGAGGGAGTTTTGAATCTAGATGCCGTGTAGCCACATTTGCTTGGAGGAAGAGTGGAAAACCATCGCCTTTTTACTAAAATATTCACATCTATAGTAATCCAACACCTTAGCTCAGTCGGTAGCATGTATGTCTACTGAGCTCAGAGTCCCAGGTTCAATTCTAGGCATAGACGAAAAATTTATCATAGGTGAAATGTGGGTTTACCCTTTCACATCTGGGGACTGGATGTTGTGCCTGTTCTAATCTTAAGTTAGATTAAGGCGTAGCATGCCGGTAGTGGAAAATATATGGCTGAATAAAAAGGTGACCCAGGTCTAGGCTGGAAATAGTAACGGATGTAAAACTAGCTATAGAAGGATTCTGGTAGGAAGAAGAGTCAGCATCGATAGCATTTCACTTGATTATTAATGATAGATAAGACTTGGATGTATGATTGATAGACTCTTAATGTCATTTTATAGGTATTGATAATACGTATATCAAAAGTTAAAGATGTAAATCACATTACTTGAGGTATGGGTACATAAAAGTAATTTTACTAGTGTTTGGGATTGTCATTTATGCTTCTTTCCACCAGAATCTTACAATAGTAATATGTGTTATGGTCACATAGACTAGATAATCAGTGATGGGGGGTTGAGGATCGTATCTCAGACAGGTAAACACAGATTGATTTTATACTTTTCCTAGCATCATGTCTTACTGACCATGTAAATACTATGATAATAGGTCAGGAATGAGGAAGGTTTAGTTTAGAGGAAGTGTACCCACATGTGTGCAGAGAGATAAAGTAGGAGAGAGTAGGAAAAACCACCTTCCGTACACCCGACCAGGATCAAACCAATATCTCCATGTCATCGGCAGTCTAGTCTATTGCAAGAGTAGCGCATTAGACCATGCAATCGCCGAAGAGGGATTCCACATATTTACCACTGTGGTTTTCTCATTGCTCTATATGCTAATGGGGGTACATTTCCAGTAAGCACCTTCTCATTCCATACTCTTTATATTAAGTTGTTAATAACCTTTCTATTGAATGTACTAATAAATAAAAACTATTTAAGATAATACAATGAAACCGACTTTAAAAAAGAGCTTTAGTTATGATAGTCGTGTACACAATCTTTTAGTTGGAAAACCTGAAGAAACAAGACCCCTTGGTAGGCCGAGGTATTGACAGGAGGCTAATGTTAAACCGAATTTGAAGGACGTTAGGGATTGGATGGAAGTGTCTCTGGAGACGGTTGAATAGGGAGCTGACGTTCTGGCGGCCATGGCCTTTCAAGTTCTTTGAGGCCAGAGAAGCTTGAATTTTTAAGAAATGTACCCATATTTGCATGAAGGGAGATTGTAAAATCGTTTAGGATAAGACACCCTCAAAACACTAGATTCATATTCGAACCCTAATCTCCCCGTGATCGGCAGTCCAGTATACTGCGATAGTTATGAGTCTGTTAATGGAGCGATACTGACCGTGTTCAAAGTAGCTGGCAGGCGCCAAGAACTCGTGCATCGAGTTCAAGTAGAGTGTGAAGCTGGCCGACGCCCCTGGTAGTAAGGGGAGCTGCGCCTGCAAGTTATCGTGGCTCCACTGGAACACTTGCGAGGAGTCGAACCCACTCTCCACACTCACCTCCAACAAGTCCACAGGGGTGGTCCCCACGTTGTTGAGCACAACACTGCACTCTGCGCTGCAATACAATGTATGCCAGGTTACGATTCATTAGTTAATTAATGTTTCGTTAGTTTAATAGGAATTAATTTTCTTATAATGTAAATAAATAAATAAGAGTAGTGTAGAAAATGAAAGTAAAAAGCATTGCAATATTTACAAAAACCTCAATATTTCGATAATACATTCCAGTTTTCTCAGCAAGTGTTATTTTTTCACTAGAACTTGTGCTTTCTTGATATTATCATGATCAGCTTCCAGTCACTGTCTGGGTCTGTTTGGAACACAAGCCTCTCCACCGCCTCCTTTCCTCCAACCACTTATCTCCCTCCACCTTGACCCAGTCCTCTCCTCTCTCCTACAAGCTCCTTCTTACTTACTTCAGCCATCTGTCCCTTGATCTTCCCCTAGGCCTCCTACCTTCCATCTCCATATCCATCATCCTCCTGGGCATCCTTTCCCCCTCCCTTCTTCTGTCAATATTGGTAGGTAATGGCCTAAGAGACATTGTAGATCCCTCCCTTGCACTTGTCCGACATATCCCTGCTCCAAATCTCACACTTCTGCTTGCCTTCCTCTCTCACTTAATGCTCTCCTGTTCCTTACACGTTCCTCTACAATACTACTCCACTCCTATAGCAATTCTTAAGAATTTCATTTCACAGGCGTGAATTCTGCTTTCATCCCTCTCCTTCATTACCCATGTTTCCACTGTGTGTGTCAACACGTGTACGTCCTGTTGATTACCCATTTACACTGCCTCGGCACAGCCCTGCTCCAAATTATATTTTTCACACTTCTGAAGAAAGCTTCTGCTTGCCTCCCTCTCTCATCGATTTCTTTTCTGTTTCTTCCATTTTCCTTTCTCGAACGCCCCGTGTATTTAAGACATTCTATTATCTTCAACTAATCTTGTACTGTTGTACCAGTTGTGCAACTGTCTCTCTAACATTAAACCTCGTCCTACGCATGTAACTGCTCTTGAACTTCTTTCTCCTCATTGGTCCATTCCATCAGTTCATCCCTAAATAGCATTGCTTTTCATAATTCCCTCCCCAATTCTTTCTACCCCTTCCTTCAATATTTCGTCCATCAAACGAACAGTAATCGTTTCAACACGTTTCCTTGCTTCAGACCACCATTTATTAATTCAAATCACTCTGTCTTTTCTCTCCCCTCACTCTTTCCCACAGACCACACTCCTCTTGATTAATATATAAACATACAAAACATAATTAGTTTAATAACACGCCTAAAAGAGCTAATTTATCACTACCATAGTTGTGTATTCTAATATCATAAATCCATCTGTACCTTTCTCCTGCGTACAGCGAGATACATGAAGCTATGTCACTTGGAGACAACAGTTTGGGAAGAGACGTTGACACCTACAACAGAGGGGCACAGATTACCGAGAGAAAAGTATCAATTTCTAAATAAATATCTGCCCAAAATACAACCTTAAAGGATGGCATGTGATCTGGAGTAACTTAACAGAAAGATAAGACTCCTCTTAAGGAAGATGCTATAATAGCATCGAAATATTGATGTGTGTGTGTAAATATGTGTTAGAGTTTTTAATTTTATTCGTGCTCTACCATTTTTCTAATATTCTTGAGGAAATAGCTAAGTCTGCAAATGCAAGGGTTCTTAGAGAAAGGCATTTTTGAAAATGTATAAAAATAATTGTTGCACGCAAATTGTTAGTGGAGTGCAAGTAGGAATTTATTCCCCCGAGTTGCGTTTGATTTAAAACATAGTGTTAATTTTGATTTTGAGTAAAAGGTATGAAGAAATGCTTGTACTAGAAATATTTTAAGTTGAGTTTCTGTAATAACTCCATGCATAGATCATAAACATAAACATACATTTTCATAGAATGATATTTTTTGTCAAAAAAGTTATGACTAGAAAAAATTATATTTTTAAATACATTTAATTTAGTTGTTCAAGTTGTTTTTTTACTCAGACAAAAAAATGAGGGCCTGTATTTGTAATGAAATAGTATATTTAAATTTAATCAAATTAATTAAACACTTGAGTTTTTGAGTTAAAATAATTTAAACAACAATTAAAACAAGACTTTAACAAGGATTTTCTAGTATTTGCACATCCATACAAATTATCACAATAATCATCATCAACGTGTGAGACTCAGGAGACAGGAGTTTAATCCCAAACTTCACCACCTGCTCTTGTTGAATTTCCATCTCAGTTTCATAAACCACATGAGCTGTGGATTTGTGCAGTGTGTTACCTGCAGGAGGGGAAGGGTCGGAATCACTTCCACCGTGTAGTGAGGGTGGGGGAATCCTGGCATGTGTCGAAGTCGGCAGTTAGACTTCACTCCCAGTGTGTGTGTCGAGTAGCCTAGAACCAATTTTTGAAGAACAGCTCACTACATTACACAGTTGACTTGATTTATTTATTTTAGTTCAAAAAATCACGTAGCTTACGAATCTTGTCTTAAACATGGCCATTTACTAAAAATATGTGGCAAACGTTTGATGAATTTATCTTAAAATGTGCTGAAACTATTTTAAAATGTTTTTACAGTTTTCTAAACATGAATTATTCATGTACCCTCCCTTAAATATTACATTGACACCCCTTGAAATATTATCATAATAAGCCTAAAATGAATTAATCAATTCAGACTTGAGCCTCTTTTTCAAATAAATTATTTGATTATTTTTTTCCATTTTTTTTAAGTATGAGATTTGACTAGGATCATATTTGAAATTGAAAACTATGGATTCACACATGCTTATTAATTATGTTTATATAATAAACATGTCAACAATATAATTTTAGGGGAAATATACATGCATCAGTGTAGAATGGGAGAGCATTTAGGAAAAACCAGCCTCAGTGCACCTTGACAGGGTTTTGAACCACAATCTCTGTGCCTTTGGCAATCCAGTCTAACAGGAAAATGATTCATTTGGCCATGCAACCATCGATGCAGGTAATATTATTTATATGAGATTGTAGGGCCTCACAAAACAAATATGACCATTGCAACAGAATACAATAATTCTATTTCTGATATTCTCCATCACATTGTGACATCACTCAAGAATCACGGCAAGCAGTGTGTGTGTGTGTGTGTGTGTGTGTGTGTGCACTGACCTTGGATTTGTAACTCTCCAATCTCTTTGGGCACCCCTGACAAGGTGACAGTGTGAGGACCCGAATCAGGTGGCAGGGAAAGCGACGAGGGGAGACTTTCAAACACGACACCACTAGTGACCAACCTCTGAAAAGTAAATAAAATAACTAGTTTATAGAGAAGAGAGTCTAGCTATATAGTATGAGGAACTTATCATAATATTGTTCTCTACAGTTGGCAATAATGCAGCCAAGCATCTTGAGTGTTCTGTGGAGCATCTGCCAGCTGTTCTGATTTCTATACTCAGCATTAAGGTGTACAGTCAAGATATGACAAGATAAACTCGAATCAATACGATTTTATCTGTCAGAGTAACACAAAATATTACAAACAATTGTAAAATAAAACATTTGCCAATTAATTTTAGTGTATAAAGTAATATAAATAACCACATTTTTTCAAGCATAAACAACTAAAAGAAAATATTCGAACCTCGATTTGGTTTTGAGAATATATTATTTATTCGATTCGAGTTCACTTCGAATTTTAAAAGTGGACTTTGCACACCCCTAATGAAAGAAGAAACAAGTACGCGATTTACACTTCCAAAAAAGATTGTTAGCAGCGAGTTAAAGGGTGCTGACAAAACAAGAATTGTGATTGTAGCCATATTTTTGAACTTCAGTGCCACAACCTCACCCACAAGTAACAATAATCCCATGTGACCATAATTTCCTATGGTAGCTCCCACCAGCTAATGGGAAAACACATCCCGGGACAGATTTGAAAGTTGCATCAATAACATGAACTTGTCATTGCGTCTCGCTACCAGTTCAGGTTATACACCCGTGTACTGATTATGTTAGTGCACTATGCATGAGGAAGGTTGAATCTAGAGGATGTGTACCCACATTTGGTTGGAGAAATAGTGGCAAACCACCAAGGAAAACCCACCCTCAATATGCTCAACCGGGGTTCAAACTCTTGATCTCCCTGTCATCGGCAGTCCGATCTATTGCGAGTGTGATGCCTTAAATGTTTGCGCACCGAAGCAAGTAACAAGAACTATTACTCACACACACTTATTTAATAATCATCTTCATCACCACCACCATCAATCGTTGAGTAACAAGCGGAATGCCGTACAGCCTAAATTACGTACCATATTAGAAACCTTCAGTTCAAACGGTAGAGGGTTGCACAGTTCCAGATGTACCTCACAAGGATCTCCTTCGACCCACAGGAACTCTACAGCAACACAGAATGAACGTCAGGCGTAATGATTATATCCAGAGGCATATCCTTCATTTGTTTGGCAGTTGACGCTGCACAGATCCGAGCAAGCTCACTTTGGAGCCATGGCGGTGGGGTTTTTTATTTGGTCATGATATATAGAATAAGAAAACATTTGAAACTTATTTTAACTAGCAAATTACAAAAGAAAATATTTATTTTCATTTATTTTTCTTAAGCCATATTTATTCTTTGGACATTTTAAAATTACATTTGTGACTGTCGGAGTTTGAAACTCTGCGATTAATTTACAGTTAAAAAGAATAAAAATCTACATATAAAATTATCAAACAAATACATTAATTTTTGTAAGTAACATATATATTTGAGGAATTTAAAAAAGAAAATTCTAGTTGTCACATATGGTACCAAACTAACAATGTGATCAATTCATAATTTATAAATATTGAATATCGAATTGTTAGAAAATCAACTCACCCATTTTACTATTGTCTGTCTTCCCTCGCCGCTCCAAAGATCCAAAATGTATCGGGGTGAAAAGAAATGGCCCCGAATCTTCCTTGATCTTCTCTATCTTTTGTGGACGCAACTGAGGGGGAAGATTCTGAAGAGCGAAGCTTCTGTACAATTTAACAAAAATTAAATAAACACATAATGTGATTTTACATGTGTATACTTGGTTTGCTCTTACCTTGACAAAATATACTATGGTCCTATACTATAAGCTATGCTATAGTGGCACAATGCAAGGTAAGGTTGCTACCTTTTAGGGTAAATGAGAGGTACATTAAGTTAACCTCTTATGCTTACCATATTTTATATTTATTTTGTTTGTAGTGTCTGATAACCAATCCCTTCCTTCACCTCTGACAAGACATCTTGTTAATGTGAGGAATGCCAGGCCTCCACCGTGGTTCGGATTCCACATTAAACTGTAGGTCCTCCATTTCATCTCACAATCACCCTACCATTACACATTAGCGTAAGTGCGTATAACCCGAACGGGTAGTAAGACGCGGTGCTAATAATAATAATAATAATAATAATAATGTTTGTAGTGACCTGGCGGTCTAGGGGGTAAGGTGTCAGACTTCTGTGCTGGGGGTCCGGGGCTCAATCCTCGATCCCGGCACAGATTTATCTGATTACCAAACCCTTCCTCCACCTCTGACAAGACATCTTGTGAATGTGGGGAATGCCAGGCCTCCACCGTGGTTCGGATTCCACGTTAAACTGTAGGTCCTTCATTTCACCTCACAATCACCCTACCATTACACATTAGCGTAAGTGCGTATAACCCGAATGGGTAGCAAGACGTGGTGCTAATAATAATAATAATATTTTGTTTGTAAATAAAATAAAGATTCGAACGCAAGAGAATTACAATTCGACACTCCTCGAAATTTTTCCTTCAAAGAAAGTTTTATATTTTTAAAACATTTGTCATCACCTCTACATTTTTACAATATTTTGTTAAAAATAAAGTGATAAGTTAATTTTAGTTTATTTTTCATAGGATAAAAAACAAACGTGTTCCTACGACAAGATAACTTGTCAATAAATTTACTCCCAGAAAGTTTATACAATTTTCTTAGAACCCCATCTCACTAACTTGTTTGAGATTCACACATTTGCACTAATTATTTCAGCGTTTTAGGGGTGAGGAAGGTTGCATTTAGAGGAAGTGTACTTGCATTTGTACACTTGCCATCAATTCAGAACCCCGATCTCCTTGTTTTCAGCAGTTCTGTCTATCGCGAGAGTGACACCTTACACCATATTGATATCATTTTATCCTGACAGTAATTTTGACAACTCTAAGAGCTAGAGACCGTATCTGTGGCAGGTGTGTGAGGTTGACTGGTGGTATGACAGCACCAGACTGCAAGACCAGCGGTACCGGTGCGCCCTCACACTGAGCGGCAAGCGCTTGCAGCTGAATCGCCAAGTCCCGTCGCTCGGCGGGATTAAGGTGAGACCAAAGGGCCTGTAGAAGGAATGTGGCATGACGAGTGGCCAGAGCCGACAACCCCGTGCGGCGAGCAGCTACCACTAGCTCCTGCAGTAGCTGCACCTGGAGACAGGGCCATCCCCTAGGGCCCCCTACAACAAAAGAGATACACGACTGATGACCTTGCACTATGTAAACAAACAATTAGGTGCTACTGCTATGACTTAAAGCGGGGACTGACCATTTCTTGAAGCTATGATGGTTTGGATCCAGGATTATTAAAAGTTTCTTAGTTCTAACATGCAGGTGGGATGAATGAGTTGGATTTCACTTAAGTACAGTCCCAGTAGGTAATAACCATTAACACTGTTAAGATTTTAGGCACTTTATTCACTCAGAATTCTAGGCATATAGAACCTTTTATAGTAAAGCCTAAAAAAGTTTGTAGCCAGTGATTTCACTACCTCCTTGAAGTTCTTAGTGAATGGTCCTACAATGAGACCCAAAATACTCACACCAAAGTATTAAGACTCTCGACTGTGACAGGACCTGCCTTGATAATGCGCCCCATGCTACCTTTAATACACCTAGAAACTCCCCTGAAACATACCAGCATGCCTTAGTGCTGGAAGGCAATGGTTGGACTTTGCCCGACACATCAAGCAATAGCTCCATGCAAAGTACTCTCCAAGTTATTACTTTATGCTCTCAATATGATGGAATATTACCTGGAAAAACACTTCTTGAAGTCCACAATCAGTCGGAAACACAACAATAAATATTTCTTGTCCAAAACACTAAACCGAAAGTGATTAAACTAAAAAAAAATTCAAGATACTATTAAAGTTACCACACCTTTACGGAATTCTGTCGGGTCAAGAGAGATGCTGTGCCCTGTGAGAGCTTGAAGCATGAGTTGGTAGCACTGTCCCCAATCAGGTTGAGAGTTCTGTGCCGAGACGTAGCGTGTGGCAGCCAGGCGGCGGCAAAAGGAAGCTTTGCGGTGGAAACCGATACGGGTGTACAAATCAGCCAGGCTTGTGAATCTTTGTACCTGGATCAAAATCCCCGTTGTTATTCACAGGTGTATATCATCCAGTTTGCCAACATCCCCCCCCCCCTTTCCCCCCAATAGAATGTGTTCCTCACATTGACACTAAAAGCAATCGTTCAATCACAATCACTTATAATGAAGAAGTACAAAAATATGCAACCTTCATTAACCCAGAACTGGAGTTGTAAGTGTTACCCGCCTCGGTGGCATAGTTGGCTAACGCGTCAGTCATGTTGAGCTCGACTGCTGAGGACGGGGAGATCGAGGTTCGAATCTCTGTCGAGTGAACTGGGGGTGGTTTTTCCTAAATGGTTTTCCACTCTCCCTCCACGCAAGTGCGGGTTCACTTCCTCTAATTCAACCTTCCCAATTCCTAACCCATTAGAGTAGTTAGTACTTAAAGCGTATAACCTGAACGGGTAGTAAGACGTGGTGCTAAATATTATTATTATTATTATTATTATTATTAGTTGTAAGTGTTAAAAAAGATTGTTTGAAGAAATGAAGAGAGAAGTGTGTTTGTTCCTACTTAGACATAACCTATCATTTCAGATTGGCTTCCTTTATTATCACTTGCTTTACATTATTGTACAATTTTTTATATCGATTGAAAGTATTATATATTGTGTGGGAATGGAATAAAACATACATAAAATGATAAATAAAACCCATGATGTTGTGTTCTTTGTTCATTTAGATAAGTTAATCGGCTAAATTTCTCTTTGTTGCGCAAAAATCAATTTTGAAAGGAAATGTATTTTTAGTCTTATAGTTTTGCACTAACAATTGTTTAAGAATAATACTTTAATGATACAAGAAAATTAATATAGTAATTTATATATATGCATTATTTAATAATTGCTCTAAGTATGAAGAAATGTTTTACATATTATTGGCATACCTGTGTTTTTGGTGGCCTTTTTTGGCGCGGAGTTGTAATTTGTGTGATGAATAGTGAATTATTCATCAGAATGTCTTATATTTTTCTATCAAGAGATCTACATGTAGGTTCATTTATTTTTAAATCTCTATAGGCCTATTTATTTATCCATAAATACTTTATATGCCTTAAAAAACCAATAGTAGTTCAATATTACCACTATAGAGAACACTTATGACACCATGGACAAAACACTATCAAAATTAAATCTTGTTGGCATTGTAATGAAAGTTTATGAAGGAGCCACCAGTAAGCTCTAGCTGTATTAAGCGTTCTGAAAAGTATTATGCACCCTATGCAGTTTAGGATGCCAGAAATGTGTTTTATTAAAGTGTACAGTAAAGTGTACAAGTGTCTAATGCAGACTAATTAGACATGACTGACATATCTATATAATATGCTATTAATTTAACGTAATTAATATTATGGAGTGACCTTGCCGCTATGAAGAGACGGTGGGAAAACAAACTTCAACCAATAAAATTATTATTTAAACAGTCACTTTTAAATTTTGTATGTAGATAATAAAAATTGTGTTTAGTTAGATTAAAATCTGTTGTTCTGTTTACATAAACAAAATAATAGTTCTGTAATTTATTACACAATTTATTCTATAGAATAATTACTAATAAACCATATTTCATACCTCGCCAAGTTGGTCGAACTGAATGATTGTAAGAAGTGAAGTTTTGTAGAAGCCAAGTTGGGAGAAATGAGTGATTGTTAGAAGGAAAGTTTTGTATAAACCATATTGGCAGAAATGAATGATTGTTAGCTTCAGATTATAAGAGATATTCATCTTGGAACAATTGTAATTTGAGAAGTTTATAAAGTAAAATAATAACTGACTTGATAGTGCTTATTATATCCATAAAAGAAATACCTAAGCATTTATTCTTCTCCTCTCACTCACAAAGGTGTTAGCCGCACCTCTTTCTTTTTCCTACATACATCATCTCCCATCATTATTCTGGGTGTTCTTTCCTTTACCATCCTCTTTACATGACCCTATCAATTCACCTTTGATTTATGTACTGCCTGTACCCCAACTCTTGCCCGGACAACTACAATCATAATTCTGTTTTTCCTCGTAACAAACTATAACATGTTCCTCCGACATTCTCATTATCTCACAATGTGTCCTTACAGTATCGGAACCTAAATACCTGCCTTTTCTATTTCGTTCAAAGTGAGGTTGATAAAGACAACATTCTGAAGGAACGACGCGGCTTGAAGTGTCCAGTTTTGTTCGACGGCAACCCGAGCTGCTTTGAAGCTCGCTTCTGTCTCGATGATGCCAGCGTTCTGGTACTGAAACACAGGAACAAATAAACAAGTTGTGTTGAAGAGTTCTGCGCGCGCGGGTCAAGTTACACGAGCTGGATAACCAATTCAATGCGTGGACAATTTATTATTATCATTATCGTGAACAGTTTCCAGCCATTAACTGGATCTGTTTGGAACACAAGACCCTCCACCGCCTCCTTTACTCCCCCCCACCTCTCCTATCTCCTCCACACTCCTTCTTACTCTCTGTGGCCATCTGTCTCTTGGTCTTCCTCTCGGCCTCCCTATCCAACATCCTCCTGGACATCCCTTCCCTCTCCATTCTCCACATATGCCTGTACCCCCTTAGTCCTATCCTATCCTGGACTGAATAAACTGGGTGCAAAATTACTAGTAAATTTATAAACTAATAACCCGCCTCGGTGGCGTAGTTGGCTAACGCGCTTGTCGTGTTGAAGCTCGACTGCTGAGGAAGGGGAGATCGAGGTTCGAATCTCGGTCNGAGGTCCTAAATGGTTTTCAACTCTCCCTCCACGCAAATGCGGGTTCACTTCCTCTAATTCAACCTTCCCAAGTCCTAATCCATTGGAGTAATTAGTACTTAAATCGTATAACCCGAACGGGTAGTAAGACGCGGTGCTAAATATTAAATATAAACTAATAATTTTTACATAATATAACAGTACATTTGGTAAAGAAAAGCTGAATGAGAATATACAACAGAATTTTGTACAATTTTAATTTCATAGTGCCTCGATAATGATTTGAACTTAAGTTCCGAGCATATATCAGATATCTAAAGGTTCTATTTTGTTTAATTCAACATAATAGTGATCAATTTCACTAATCAAACAAAGCATGAAATTATGTTTATCATACTGGATCAATAGCAACTTATTATTTGGATAGTAAACATAATTTTATAGATTACAATTTTTCTTTACAAAATGTTTTCTAACAATAAGCAGGCGGTCTCATATCCTGATAAATTAGCACTTGGAAATTAAGGATGTGTGTGTGAAGCTTTAAAACCTCGGTTTGTCTCAAACAAAATATCGGCTAAGACTTTTGTCTCAGAAAATGTTCTGGCTTTGACACCTAAGAAGCTTCGCCAATAAAAGAATTAAAAGCTAAAATACTAAAATTATATTCAATTAATATCATGTTGAGCTTTTATGTACATTACAAATAAATATTCATATGCAATTATTTGAAGTAGTTGTGATAGTAACTTGATTTAGAACAGCTTAGAATTAAATATTCCAAACAACTTTGTATTAAAACATTTTGAAAAGTCAGTTTAATGTATAAAGTTATATAAATAGATACAAAATCATATTTTTTCAAGAATTAAACAACTCACAAAAAACTATTAAAACTTTGATTTGACTTTGAGAATACTTTGTATATTCGATTCGAATTAGTCTCAAATTGAAAGAGTGTAATTCACACACTCCTATTGGATCTATTTAGTAAATAATTGCTAGTAAAATGACATGCAAGCAATTAGTGTTGGGGTAATACACTGAATTGTACCTTTTTTTTTCTAACAGATTTTCAGCTCCTTCATACGGTACTTTGCAATAATGCAATAGAAAAAAATATTGAATTTATCAATTATTACACCTGCACCTACTTAGTGAGGAAGTAAAAATATCCTAAACTCATTAATTCAAGCACCAAAGATGCTCATTTAAATTGAAAATAGTGTCAGTCCAATGACAAATGTGTTGTTCATATTGATCGTACTTTACTGTAATGAATAATTGATTCTCGATAGCGCTTGGAGATGTCCTCTGGTGATAGCACATTGTGAAGGTCCTGTTCTTCTTGAGCCAAGGGCACCAAGCCGCTCGGCAGAGAGTTGGTGGAAACCGTGCTTGACCTGGAGATTTAATTTAAAAATATTTGTTATATTTGAAAGAAGGGCTATAAACATATAAAAGGGACAAACACATTAAGGATTTTACAAGGGCTGGAAAGAACACAGTTCACACTTTACACTGCTGTCACTGGACAAAGATGTTTTATGGCTGCTTCTTGAAGAAAATCAATCGTTACCTCTCAGTCCCTCGGCTTAGTTTCATTCTATCGGGACTCATCAGGAAGGATTTGTGAAATGCACGATGCAACTTCCTAAAATAGGAAACCAGAAAAGAATGGGGAGAAAAAGGAAATGGTTAAAATATGATTGAGTATATGATCAATTTCATTCAAGTGGCAGCCATGTCCTCTCTGTCCAGTCGCAGGAATGTAACAAGTGAACTGTGTTACTCATTTCATTACAAACAATCTTAGTTTTTTTGTTATTACATCTCTTTCCTGTGGTTTCTTCCATGTTTAACGAAATGCGCTTCAAAGAGTGAAATGGGGTTTTCTTTAAGGAGCTATATCTATTAGAAAGTTGTCTGGTGAAGACTTATAAAACATAACATTAGCTTTCATCAAAAAATTAAATTAGACTTTACAATATAAAATCTGTTTGGTTCACAAGCAAACTTAGGTGAGTGAATGAAACTTGATTATGATTTTATTCTTTTAATAATAATAGTAATAATAATAATAATAACAGTAGTGTGACCAACTCTAATCATTTTCAGAAATCATTCTACCTGAGGTCAGAGCAGACAAAAACCGATTTTGATATCAATCAGAAACAAATTAATATTCTTTTAAACATAAATGATAGGCCTATTTAAAACTTTAAACTTATAAGAAAAAACATTTGGAGTGAGAACAAGAAAATTACCCACTTCAGTGGTCACATGGTCTCAGGCGTGACTTTCATAATAGATTGGCCTGCCAATGACGTGGAGCTCGATGTTTGAATACCAATCGGGTGTACTGAGGGTCGTTTTTTCTGTTCTCTATTAATGAAAATCCTCTAAATTCAACCTTCCTCATCCCTAACAAATGTTTTAAATACAATAATAATGTCCTCATTTTGACATGTTTGCCTTGTCTTACATCTAATTTAAGGTTTTCTAAACTAAATGTTTGACCTTTGTCTCCCCTCTTGTAAAGAGGAGTTGCGTTGAAGAGGATAGCTCTTGCTCGAGTTGGGATACATGATGACGACAGACGCAGCGCAGAGCCCCTCATAAGCGCTGCCCAGCCAAAGCCAATCGTTCACAGCCTTCAAGATGTCCACCGCAGAGGAGTAGTGACTTAGGGCTTCAGTAGGGAGTCCAGCCTGTAGGGACAAGTCCCCCAGATGTTTGGTCATGCGACCAATGCAACGCTTGCGGTTCACTCTGGACTCCAGGTCGAGACCAACAAAGTCTTTCTTCTCAAATGGTGCGAGAAGCAGACTAACCTGGAACATTAAAACATAGATGGTTAAAACAAGAGTGGAGCTTGAAATTAAGACACTATATTTAAACAAAAATATAATCTTAACGACCAATTATCAGCGGGGGCGGATCCAGTATTTTTGAGAAGGGGAGTGTGAAGGCAGGGGGTACACTTGCTTTCAAGGGACTGCATCAGGGGAGGTTTCTCCTCAGAAAATTCTGATGAAAAAAAATCCTTCAAAATTTGAGAGTAGTTTAGAAATTTGTTATCAAATGTGAAAAAAATGCATTCAAGCTCATTGTTTATTTATATTTTTCTTAATTGTTGTTAGTAAAATTAGGGTTAAAAATGTAAATAAATTATTGACGCAAAGCAACTGGCTATTAATATATTATGTGACAGTACAAATAATAGTAACTACAACATAGATGTAATTGGTTTTATTTTGTAATTATTTTTGTTAATATTGACTAAAAACTTTTTGAAAAGGGTGAGCACACCTCCTACTACCCCCTATGGATCCATCCCTGTTCATGAGAGCAAAAGTACTTTTCAAACTTAGAAGTTTTGACTCATGAATAATGTGCTGACCTCTGAACAAGGAAACAAGGTCATATTTCACCAGCTTGTGAGCAGAGGTTTTCTAAATAAAATACAGCTTTGGTTAAATTCCACCCGCACAGATTTATCTGATTACCAAACCCTTACTTCCCCTCTGACAAGACATCTTGTGAATGTGGGGAATGCCAGGCCTCCATCGTGGTTTGGATTCCACGTTAAACTGTAGGTCCTCCATTTCATCTCGCAATCACCCTACCATTACACATTAGCGTAAGTGCATATAACCCGAACGGGTAGTAAGACGCGGTGCTAATAATAATAAATTCCACCCGATTAAGTGGTTGCATGGTATTTACATACTTTGTCCACTTTTTCTCTACTTCTTTCCAATCGTTTGGACTCCAAAACCCAAAACAAAGAAGAAAGAAACTCTGTGATCTGTCCTTCCAGTTGGACGCAGGCCTCTCCGTCATGATAGCGTAACGCCCGGGCTTTGAAGTTTGAAGGGGTAGGGAAACTCGACGGTTCACTCTCTGGTGGACCAATCAGGACACAGCGAGAGTCGTAAAGAGTGGAAGAGTACTTCACTTTCAGAGACTCGTGTACTCGGCACAGCTCGTTCAGTTCCGTTTGAGTGTCGTACTTTCCTATTGGTGCACAAATGGAATATATAAGTATTAGAACTGGGGATCAAACCTGGAACATCTAGATCTGTAGCCCAAAACAATGACCATTAGACCACAGAAGGGCTTGGTGTATTTACAAACACACCTTATTTATGATTCAAACTTATTGTTTCCAACTTAGAGTTAAATAATATGGACCTTGTCTGGTAGCACTCCACTTAGGACACAGCCATACCTGTGACCTGGTCACCGCGACAAAAACAAGGCTGCCAACATTATGGGCACAAAAGTGAGAGACTTTGAAGCACCCATGTAAATAGCATGTAACGTTTTGGCAACCTGGTTGTGGAGAACATTTCACAAATATGTCCGTGCTCTTAAGAGTACCCATGCCCGTTTGATGTTTCAAAAAGCTCTATCAAACCCTAACGCCCTTACCACAAGTGCCTTACTGCTCTCGAACAAATCAAGTGACTCACCGACGGTTATCAGCCCGAGCAAGCGACGGTGGGTCTGGTAGTCCCCCCAGTCGTTATTCTCCACAGGGTAGTCCCGGACAAAGCGGGCCGAAATGTCACGGGGTACTCCGGAACAGTCTGTGACCTTGGTCTGGCTCACGCGTGACACCCGCTCCAGAATACGACCCACACTCTTGTGCTTGCTCTGCTCACCTGGAAGGTTGGTATTTCGTTAGATACGCTTATTACAGACGATATATTGTCTGGTATTTGAACATAATGTTCTGCAGGTTCTTAATACGATTAGTGCTCAGGACTTGAAAATTTGGGGGACTCTCTATTAAAAGTTTCTAAACAAGATTCAAACATACTGTGAACATAATTCCATCAGTCAGGAACATGGTGGTTGCTGTTTATTATTTTCAACTAAAACAAATTTGTGAGGGCTTATAGTGTACCTAAAATCCTTCAATCCCACATCGTTTCCATATTATGTTAACACTAGCCTAGATCTCTACACAAAGTCAAGTTTAACAGAAATGATGAGCTATTTAGCGGCCATAAAGACTTCATAATGTTGATTATAAACAAAGTTAATGGTTTTTAAAGAAACCAGATTTTATCAAACTTAGGTTACAGCTTACACTTTTGTATTCAATGTGTTAGTTTTTTTTCCTAGTGCTCAACATAATCTAAAGACTAGTACCGGTAACACCGGGAGCTGCGGGTAATAATCAATCACTCGCGTACCTTTTACAACTAGAAGGAAATCAAAATATATTGATAATTAGTTATATAAATATTTAGTGTTAATGACTTTTTTTGGCACCGGTACTCAAATGTGGCTCAATCCTGACACAGAAGATAGTTTTTTTTTCCATGGGTTCATCTTCCCCTCCAAACTAAACACTTAGTGACGTTATTTTACATAACCCTCATCCTTTCTAAGCTACTTTAAGGTTATATCAATAGTACTGTATTAATGCCATCAAAAATAAGAATATTACCCGTGTGTTTGACAAGCACCAAGATGGCGGCATGGTCGTGAGCAGTCTGCTCATAGTCGGGGTGGGACATATTACTGTCGGGTATCGGACTGGACAAGATCACACTCACTGATGATCTCATCACTGCAACAATAATATAAACCTGCCTTAAGTACAATTATCTATGTAATTTTTTTAGCATCGCATCTTACTACCGGTTCGGAACACACACACTTATATACTAATTTACTAAAATAATTTATGGGATGAAGGCTATATTTAGAGGAAGTGTACCCCCATTTTCGTGGGAAAGAATTTTGGAAAACTACCTTAGGTAAACTAGACCGAGATTAAAACCTCGATCTGCCTGTTAAAAGCAGTCGTCTAATGCGATATAAGCGCATTAGCTCATGCGGCTACCGAAGCTGGTGACTATATTATTAATAAAAGTAGGATTTAGGAGTGCTTGATAAGTAAAGTGGTGGGGAGATTGGTGTAGGACAAGAGCCACTGAGATGTAAGAGGAGTCTTTGAACAATGGGGGAAGAAAATAAATTTTGTAGCCTGTATAGGACAGCAATGAAACTTCTTGGAGGGAAAATAATACAGGAAGATGTGGGATAACCTTATAAATTATGACAACTTTACAAATAGGTAGCTGAATAAGACTGAGGAATAAGTGATGATGGAATCCATGGCGGTATTTTGGAAGACGACGTTGGAATGTTTAAGAATCATGCCAGTGTAAGTGCTTCAACAGAGATGGTAAATAATACATTTCATTTATTAAAATAACCTATATTATGTTTATTTCCTAAACTATAGTTATGACCAGTTATACCTTAATATTTTGCATTTCTAAGCATTTAAAAATAGCCTACAATTTCTGTTCTCGCCTTAGTTTTAGATATAATACAAAGGTAGACGCAGAGAGTAAATTAATGTTCAATACTTTAAAAACAATAATTTATATGTTTGTATGTATAACTATTAGGCTGAACTATTCCACATCCACAATAAACTAAACGCCTATTACCAACACAAGAAAAACAAATACAACCAATAGAAAATTAGCACAGAAAATAATAATAGAGGGCGATCTAGGAAATATAGTTTCGCAAAAAAAAAAGGAGATACGTAAAGGGTAAAAAAATATTGAAAAACTAGCAAACATTATGTTTGAATGAGCCTATTACGGGTGTACATCATTACATCGCTTTTTGGGAACAAATACATTGCAGGTCCATCACGTCGCATTTCCCCCAACTAGGGATGTTCGATTCACGGGCTTTGAATCGATTTCCTAGATCGATCTAGATCAAGAGGCGTAGTATCGATTCAGGCAAAGGATCGAGTGCATTGAATCTATCCTTCAAATATCGATTCATGTAAATAAAGTTTTATCTGACTATACACTAACCAAAAGTACACAAGCCCCATGACTTCTTTGGTGCTGACTGACAGCTCACAGCTGACTTCTGACAGTCAACATTTAGGTATATACCTAAATTTCTACCGTCAGAAGTGACAGCTGCTAAACACATGTTTTTACAGATCATTTGGTCCGGCGTAGGTATACATAATTTGGTCTGGTAACGTTTCAAAGCTGTCAGCTAGAAATTTGCACCTCGGGTAAGGGGGCGTCAAAATGTATCGATGGGTGGGTAGGGCAAAAAAAACGTATCAAGGGGAGGGGTGGTTTGGGCGTCAAAAATGTACCAAACGAAAAGGTGGATGAGGCGTCAAAAAATGTATTGATGGGAGGGGGGCAACAAAAAATGTTTGAAGGATGGGGGTGGTGTCAAAAATTAATCGAGCGGAGTGGGGGGGAGAGGCGTCAAAATGTATTTTGAGGTGGGGTGGGGTGCGCCAAAATGTATTAAGAATGGGTGTGGGGTAGGCAGCAAAAATGTATGACTTATTAAATGCCTCTGGAAAATAATTAAATTATTTTTGTGGTAACCACAAAGGACAGTGATTTAAATAATGTGTGTAGCCATACTTACAATGTACACTTTTTTTCTAATTTGTAAATTTAGGCGCACTTGTTTGTAGTGGTAGGTTTAATATAATAATGTATTCACATTGAGCACTGTAAATGTTTTACTCGTAGAGAAGAATCACGGGTGGTGGAAAACCATATTTATGTAAAGGGACAGAGGCAGTTAGTAAAAGTATGTATTTTTTATAAAAAGGTTTTTGCCCTCCAACTAAAGGAGGAGATTGGGGATCCAGGAGCATCTAGAAAATTATGAAGAAAATCAAGTTATATATTGTAGACAAACCAGAACCCTAACCACTTGTTTGAATTGTTAGATAACCAGTTATTGTACTAAAACTAAACACACTTGTTGGCATTCGTCTTGAGGAAACCTCACCCCTTTTTGTGGGAGGGTGTCTCTTAAAACTTGGGAATCACTAGCTTGGTGGAAGTGCAGATTGTAGATGTAAGCATTCTATAACTACTAAAACTCCATGGGGGAAATGTGGTTTTTACTAAATACTTTCAAACTATTGACTTGTTGGCCATCAATTAGTAGCCCAAGATTGCGAGACCTGCTTTCAAAATTTTCCAAGTACTAATAATCAACAAAAACATTTCCTAAAGCTAACAAAATTAAATTTACCTGAATCGATTTGCAGTTTTTTGATTTTTTCGATCTCTTTGAAATTGCTAGAAAACGAATCGATATGTGAATCAGATCAAGGACACATTTACTAAAGTACACCACCTATCTCTATCTTAGCTAATTCTAGCCAGTCCACCCCATTACACCCTATCACTATCTTGAGCTAGTTCAATCCAGTTCACCTCATTACACCCTATCCCTATCTTGAGCTAGTTCAATCCAGTTCACCTCATTACACCCTATCTCTATCTTGAGCTAGTTCAATCCAGTCCACCTCATTACACCCCATCTCTATCTTAGCTAATTCTAGTCAGTCCACCTCATTACACCCCATCTCTATCTTGAGCTAGTTCAATCCAGTCCACCTCATTACACCCTATCTCTATCTTGAGCTAGTTCAATCCAGTTCACCTCATTACACCCCATCTCTTTCACTTCCATTCTAAAACTATTGTTTCATCTGTATCTAGGGGTTGTATGCAAGAACTTCACTAAGTGGACCCTTACTGGTGTTGGTTTGTTTGCTTCATCATAGGTTAGAAGGTTGACCAAGTGTGCTTGGGCGTACACTAATGCACCACTAAGCATCCACTCCCTTAGTGGCATACTTACATACCACCCTAGATTTACTGGTCTCTTCCCATTAGGTTTGCCAGTTGATACCTCTGTCAACTCAACTGTAAATATATTATTATTATTATTAGCACCGCGTCTTACTACCCGTTCGGGTTATACGCACTTACGCTAATGTGTAATGGTAGGGTGATTGTGAGATGAAATGGAGGACCTACAGTTTAACGTGGAATCCGAACCACGGTGGAGGCCTGGCATTCCACACATCCACAAGTTGTGATTAATACACGTCTTGTCAGAGGTGAAGGAAGGGTTTGGTAATCAGATAAATCTGTGCCAGGACCGGGGATTGAACCCCGGCCGCCAGCATAGAAGTCTGACACCTTACCCCTAGACCACCAGGTCACCAACTGTAAATATACTAAAATAAACAATATTTCATTAAAAAATAAGTTTATTTATAAAATTTAAATTAATGCCCTAAAGAATATAAGCAATATGACATAAAAACAGCCATATAAAGGCTTTAAATGGTAGGTTGAGCATAAATAAATATTTGAGATTTATAAGCACTACATAATTTTGTTATCATTATTTATTGAAACAATGAACAAAATAAAAAGGAAAACTTATTAACTTAAAGATTGATATTGCAGGAATGAACACACAAGTTGAAGCAAAATACACAAACTTATTTTCAATTCAGGATTACAATTTTTTGTTATAATAATGTTAGTAATTAATTATGATCCAAGGTTGAATCATTAAAAATGGAAATGAATCGAAAGGGTATTAGCCCAGCTTACAATCATGGGAGTTCATTGGTCTTGAAAATCTAGTAGCGCATATATTTACACAAACACATTACTATTAAAATGTTCAGTCCACACACACACCATCCAATGAAAATGTCTGGGACAGTAAATGCTTCAAGATATTATTTGTGAAAAAAAAAGCAAAGATTTTCTATTAGCGGTGAACTTATAAAAATGAAAACTGGGTTCCTATCAATCTTATAATTAAAAGGAACACAATGGCATGTAATTTGTCCTTTCAAAAGATTTGTTTTTGGCCGAATGTAGCACCTTAACTACATTCATAATATAAGGTAATAAATTACACTATCACAATGTCTTTATGCTTGCATATTGAACCAATAACAAGCTGCATATTTTATAATTTAATTCGCCAGTCAGTAGATTTTATCGATTGAAAATTTTTTCTTTAGCCATGCACCTGATTATTTGAGTTACTCGCCATTATTGATTAATTATTTAATGCTCCATGTGTTGTAAATATTAAGCTGGGTGTACACTGCATCGAAAATGATCTAACAAAACAATAACATATGATAACACAAATCAACCATCTTCCTCTCTCGTTTCATGTAACAGTTTTTATTGCACATGTAACACCATTTGCTAGTGTTGAGTTGGGAGAGTGGATTATGTTTGTTTAATCTGAGGCTAGTTGGTTGTCAAAACTACTTTAGCTGGTTTATTGTTGTTTAGTAACAACATATCAGTGCAAATTAGAAAGGAAAACTTACTGTCGTGTTAGATGTAGAAAAATGTTCAGTATTTGTGCAGAAGAGGCTTGCAATGTACAATTTTAATCTTAAGGGCATTCATAACAAAGTTTCCATCCGTCCGTTTATTTAAACATAGGGTGAACCCGGACCCTTTTATCGCATTCCTCTTCTCCGTGAAGCATTCCCAACCACTCTGACAACAATGTTACTTTCTCATCACTTTTCTTCATCTTGATGAATACAGAAAGTATGAAAGAAAATGTATTATAGTGTTTTGTTCCATTGTGTTCTATGATCATAATTACCTTGACACAAAAACATTTTCGTACCATTGTGTTAACACATATTTAATGCAGTGTGCATCCAGCCTTATAACGAGATCACGCTCAACTTAACTTTCATGTAAAGTAACAGTTCTCCTCACGATTTTAAATGGAAGCCATTGCAACAAAGTTAACTTGACATTCACTTTTAAGAAGTGTCAATGGAGAACTTTCACATTAAATGAAGAGTAACACACATTCTAGAGAGCTGATCATATTGTGAGCAACATAAAGATGACTATTTAGTATTTCATTTTGTTTGTTTATGGTATGCAGACCAATTCTTTACGTTTTGCGAGCTCTTAGACATAGTAGATTATTGTTACACTTTAATCTGTTTCTCCAGTAAAGCTTCTACTATAAGTACTTGTGGCCTAATCTGCTCTAAAGGAAGATGCGCGATAAATCACAGACTGTGATTTTTTTCACAGTTACTCCTACTGACTCGATCCCATAGGTATTGCCGATTGAGATATCAGTGATACATCAGATGGCAACAGTTACTCGAGCTGTTAGCTTAAGTTTTGTGAATCCTGAACACGTTTCCTAACGTTAAGCTGATTGCGATCCCGTATTACTAGTCGATGGAGAGTTATGGTGAGGGGTGTTAGAATGGTGGAGGGGAAGGGCATAGAATGAAATTTTCAAAGAGCAACAGACATTTGTGGCTTATGTGAAATGTGTAACATCTTGGGACTGTGTCTTAATTTGAATATAAAACAAATGGCATATTAGTTAGTTGGTTTTAAAATAACATAAATAATGGAATTGAATAGTCTAGATAATATTTTGTCAGCAAACGAATACACCAAACTTCTCCTGTAGGATAAAAAATTGAAATAGTGGAGAGATACCTCGCCTCACAAGGTCATAGTTGATCTCTGGCCTCCTGGGTCATTTGTAAGTACAAACCAACCCAGCCAAGTATATATGTACTTTATTTAGAAACGAGGTTGTTAAAACATTAACCCATCCCTTGGGCACACATGTAGCACAGCAATCTGTGTAAGCCCAGCAGCCATTTTTCTACTCGTAAACAATTGCCCAACAGATATTTTTGTCATTCATTTATTACTTTATTCATGGGTATAGTATTCCATACTGGTAGCTTCATCTAGCATCTCCGATATGAAGTATTCATACTGGCTAAAAATATGGGGGTTCATCGATAGATGGCATTAAAGTAACTTAATGCAATTAAAATTCCAATAACACCTGCACCAGAGGATGTTCGGGCAAATAAAAACATTTTTCAATGTTTACGCCAGAGAAAGGATGAAAAGGCTAGTTTTAATCTAGCAAGAATGTCAGGTATGTGTTAAAATATTGAATTTGATTGTAAATATCCAGCGATTATGAAAGATTATACAAGTTACAGAAGGTGCTTGCATTAAATATTTGTTATGGTGACGACGAAGGAGATTTAGGTGGGAAGTTCCAGAGGCCCACGGTTACCAAATTACTAGTTTCTAGAGATTGTTCATGGACCTGAATGAATTGTATTTATTACCTGCCTCTGTGGCATAGTTGGTTAGCGCTCTAGTTTGTGTTGAGCCAGACTGCCGAGGAAGGGGAGATAAAGGTTTGAATCTCGGTTGGGTGGTTTATCCTAAATAGTTTTCCACTCGCCCTCCACACAAATGTGGATTCACCTCTCAATTCAACCTAACCAATCCCTAAACCATTAGCGTAATTAGTACCTAAGTGTATAACCCGAAAAGGCAGTAAGACACATGCTAACTAAATAAAAAAAAAGATTAACTTTTTTTCATATCTAGCAAAGTACAAACAAGTGGCAACATAAGCTTTTAGGTTTGCAATATAGATCAATTTATCTATTTTTATAGTATAGTCATAATTAGTACACCAGGCTTACAAATAAACACTAAATATTTAGAAGCCCACCAAAAAATTTACAGGCCCATTTTTTTTTTATCTGTCTGCCAAGTCCGAGCTAATAAGTAAATGTGTTATTGGAATCTTAGGAGCCCGCAAAAATAATTTAGAAGCCTGGGGCATGGGCGTCTGCTAATTTTCATTCCTGTAGCACACTATATAGTTGGTTTGTGCAAAAACCCAGATATTACTTTTGGGAAATATCACAATATTGGAGTGTACAAGGTGCTGGACCTTAAAGTATTACTAGTGTTCTGACCGTACAGTTGGCAACTTTATCTCCTCTAATTTCTGGAAGATACATTTTAAAATACCTAAATTATAAGCACCATGACATCATTTTAAAACAGAACTAGTTAGTGAAAGGGTAAAAAGGTGACGTTCAAAAAATTAACAGATAAAATTGCGATATAAATAATAAATGGCCAAACTAAACTCCAAGGCACAAAGTTTTTAACAAAAGTCACAAATCTTTACACACTTTTTTTCAAGCACCAGATAAATCTTTCACAAAGCAATACAAAATATTTCATAAAAGAATTTAAAAGTACACTCAATAAATGTTTTGCTTCTTAACAGCTGTATGACATTCATTGTTATGCTCTTTAACATCGCATCACAAATTACAATACAAATAACCAACATACATAATTAAATAATAAAAATGGCACACAATTTAGCCATACTAAACTGAACAATACTATACAACAATGAAAAAAACCCAATAACAATCATAATAGTTATTCTTATATACAATAAGTATTTGACACTTTTTACATTAACGGACTATGTATATTTTTAATATGAGAATCAACTATTATAATCAACAAAATCAATATTTAGAATGTACTATTTACAATTGCACAAACCAAATTTAAAATTGTTCTTCGTTTGTCACAGACCAATTGTGAACATAGAACAACATTTGAGAAGAAATTAGTTGGTTCAATTTCCACTAATTCTTCATTTCTGGCTGAAAGTGAATATTTTACAAGTCGGCACCTGGACTATCTATGCCGAGACAGACTACTCATGAATAAAGTCCACTTCAACAGCCAAGGTGTATTTGAGCCCTTGTAATTTAGGTTGATAAACTGAGGTCAGCTTGTAAATCATGCATCAACATTCAACATAAGTTTAAAGTAGAGGTTTGGCATCGCAGGTTTTTCATTCAAGTCTAGCATCTTAGAAAGCTACCGTGTATCGAGTGGCGTTCAAGTTCGGTAAATATATACAATATTAAAACTCAACTATGTAAATACAAACTGTGTATTAATTTTAATAAATAATTGGAATTATGGTGAAAATGACAAATTATGTTTTGAAAATAAAAATAACTAATTTCAAAAACCAAATTATACATTCAATTTGATATTTGTTAGGTACAATTTTGAAACAATACCAACTGAAACTATAATTGATTGTGAAGATTTATTTATAAACAACCGTTAAATTCCTTTCCCATCTGAATTGCAGATGTTTACTTGGTGGCGACCATGACATTATATAAAAAAAAGTTGAAGCAGTATTTGTAAGATGTACATAGTATACTTTTACATTAAGATATACTTGATCTAGTCTTGCACAGATCATTTTGTGTCACACAAGCCATTCAAAGAGAGACCTTAATTTAATACATGGTACCATTCAAACAATGTATTCCCTCCCTCATTTCTCTTCTTCCCCCCAAATGCACAAAACACAAACAACAGCCAGACAAGTAGCGAGAAGAGAAAACGAGGTTTAAATCACCAGACACAAAATACAAGAAAAAGAAAAACCTTTCATCTTCCTTGGGCCAAGTAACTACTAAAAATTCCACTCAAAACTTTGAGTACTCACATATTCCTAGTTTAAAGAATACTTAGGCAATTTAGTTTGAAAATAAAATGATTGATAGAAAAATGTGACACGTCTAAGAAATGTGAGTGATAAAGCAGTGAGTTGGAGCTTAGCCGGGTTGGTTGATATAGCAAACAGTTTGTACAACTTTGAGACTGCAAGGAAGACCCAGGAGATGGAAGGAGTTAAAGAGAGGCTAAGAAAGAATGGACAAGAGCAAAGGAGGAATGGCGGGTAGGTAGAGCCAAATGGTGGTGTTTTGCAAAACTGAACCAGCCAAAGGTCTCAGCTGTAAATAATGATATCAATAGTATATAGTCTAGCCTCAAGGAACAACCAATTCCTACAATTTCAAAACGCATGTTTCTTGATTGAATTTATATCCTTTTTTGGTAACAAAGAAGCACACTATTTTGGAAGTGGGTATATCTATGTGAAGAAAAACTTGTAATATATATTTCATAATAAACTCTCGAGAGAAAAAACAATTAAAATGAACAAAGATCAATATTCATCAGTCAGCATTCTATAAAAAGGGATGCTAATTAATTTAGTGCAATTTTCTGATTAATATGAAATGAATATATTGATAGTCCTATATCTGAATTGAAAGTTAGGTGTGATTAACGAGGACCTGCGACTAAGTTTAATGAAAAAACATACTTTAACAATAGCAGGTTTTTTTGACATCATTAAGCGAGGATTTAGAATAGTTAAATTCCAACCTAGCGTCAGGGGTGTTGACTACTTTCCCAACCCTGCCGATGTAGTGACGATTGTTTTAAACTAGAGTTGTACTAGGACAGTGTTATCGCATATTAGCAATGGTGAATTAGATCTCTATCTAGAGTGGACTCTTCAAGAAGTAGCGAGTCTAACACCCAGAGAAAACAATCTGATAAATAATTAGCTACCCATTTTATCACAGCTTGTAACAGGTTTCTACTGTTTTGCCCTGTGTCAAATTGTCGGACGAGTCAAGTTCGATAACCCCTGTTTAACAAAGACTATGGATGTGTGAAGTTTTGACTTTGCTTCGAAAATAAATGTACAGATTCAACAATTATTTAGCTTTACCAATAAAAAGTTTAAAAGTTAAAGTAGACATTTATGTTCCATTTCTGTAATTTAGTGCTGTCATATAAAATAACTAACTTAGGTATTTGCTGATGTAATAACTTAATTTTTCAGCTTAGGCCAGAAAATGTTAACAATTTTAGCAATCAATAATTTGTAAATTATATTTAATAGCTATTCATTACAAATTTTTCCAAAATCTCACATTTTTTATATAACCAAATCGTGATTTGGCTCCAGGAATATTTCAAACTATTCAATTCAAGCTTCAAATTGGAAAAATGGACCTCGCAAACCCCTAGCATTTTTTTTCTTTCTTCAAATATTCAAACTCCAATTCATCTACATAAATATTTAATATTATTTGAGTTGAGTCTGCTTCACACCCCCTGAAAGAAGACTCTTACTACTTAAAATGAGTGAGGAGCGCCCGAAACTTTGGATCCCTCATATATCACCTGCTTTCACTACAACAAACTAACGAGTCTTTCAAAGTGAATGGTTAGCACTTGAGGCGAGCCTTAACGCTCTTAGCCACAGCCTTTGTTTCCATTTTGAAAATTATTTTTATTGGTTATACAATTCTAGGATAAAAGAATCCCAGCATATAAATTAAATATTCAATGTTTGCCAAATAATTCAAATGCGTGTGTGTTATTGATTAAAATGTGGTTATATGCAGTCACATGAATAGGTCATCACTAACGTTAAAGATAAGAAACATACATACATGTTATCTTTGATGTAAGCTCCCCACAAAAAAATAATATGTGATAATAGCAATCAACAGTTATCACATAAGCTTTCGTAAAATAATATATCAGGACCTACATCAGTCGCACCTTAATTTGACAATTTTAAATTTACGTTGAAGTATAAAATTTGTTAATAATAAAGTATTATGGTAGACTATTCCAATTGGTGCCAACTTACAAAAAATTACACAGAATATATAATATATATTTTACCAGAATATGTAGAGCTAACTTTATAAACTATTTTTACAATGTCCATTTTAACTGTGTTTTCATATATACTGTATACACTATACAGCAATATTAATAGTAATGATCACATATAACTTTTAGTAACTGTTAACTTGAAATTTCAGTTATATATATTACAGGATATATTTTCAGTTTTGAACGTAACAGCATTAACCATCAGTCAAGAATAGGATACTACGACACAGAACTGAGATCTGTGGAGGGGATGATTCCGTGTTGGTTTAGCTGTGTTCTTAGAAGCGAGTTATCCCTTTTCAATTCTTCGTTTTGTTGTCTGAGAAGATCAAGGTCCATAATAAGTCTTTCGTTGTCTTTTAAACATTCAGAGAGCCTTTGATTTGAGGAACGAAGTTCCATGATGTACTCACAAGCCTTTGCCAGAATACCTCCTTTACTCTGAAAACAAGACAAACTTTTGTTATAAAACCACCATGGCTGCTAGGTATCATAAATATGAGCAAGTCTTCAAATTCCCTTATATCTACTAAAAAATTAAGACAAGAGGCCCCACACCCTAATCATCACCTTCATCAATTGTTTACAGCCTGTGGCCAAGTCAGCTTAGTAACAGGTCTCTATCTTCTTTTATCCTTTCAACATTCTTCTCCTCTCACATGCACACTTTGTTATCTGCTCCTCCCATCTCTTTATTGCCCCCCCCCCCTGCAGTCTTTTCCCTACATACTTCAATTTCATCATTTTCTTTGGCATCCTTTCCTTCTCCATCCTCATTACATGACCATACCATCTCAGTGTTGCTTCCTCTACTATCTCATGTACTCCAACATCCTCATTACATGTCCATACCATCTCACTCTTGCTTCCTCTACTATCTCATGTACTCCTTGTAACCCCACGCTTTCACGGACAATTTTCACCGTAGTAACAGACCATTAATTTGTCTTCTTTCATATTTTGTGTTTCTTGAAATGACAAAAGGAATATTTAATAAATAATAAGCTTGTGTTACGCTTCTAAATTTAGAATATGAATCTAAATGTTGTTAGGATTTGTATTCGATTTGAAATACTGGATCTTAATATATTTATTGACTGCCTCTGTGGTCCGGTGTTCAGAGTCCCTGGATATCTCTATTTATCACTTTATACACTAAAATTACTAGGAATTGTTTTATTGAACAGTAATTGTGTGTAATATTTCGTTCTAAGTTATTGTCATAGCATGCTATTCAATTATTTCAGTTTTTGTCCTCATTTTAATATTAATTTATAATGTAAACAACAGCTTAGAGTGGGATTAATTGATCATAAATTGAGTTTTTTATCTCTATATATTTTTAGTAGCAAAGCTTCTTAATTTTTTTCAAGTTAAAGTTTCAAGTTAAAGCTGACATTTGTTAGGAAGCTTGGCACCCCCCTTGAGAATACCAATTTGATCATGAAACTAGGGGGAAAAGTATATTAACTTTATTTTTCGTCCTTAAACTTCAAATGAAAGCAAACTAGCGTATAAGCTTAAATCAATGAAAGTGAATCATACAATCATACAAATTGGTATGGCTTTAATTTTTTTAAATAAAGTTGGTAAGTATATTATTCTTACAGTTGTACAAATCTTTACATCCATTACTGTTTCCAAACTGTGGTCAGTTCTTTATTCAAGCCATATATTTAACACTAGCGGCTTGCTAGACCAGCTGTAGCTTCATATGCTGTATAATCTAACTTAGACTAGGACAAGTACAACATCCAGTCCCCACCCGTTAATTTATCAATTTGAAAGGGTAAGCTCTCATTTCATCTTAGTACAAATCTATAGAGATTAAATATCAAATTGTTAAAATCTAATAGAAGTAGGTAATGTCCGACGTGACGTGATTGTCCTGGGGGGACGAGTACAAGAAGCAAATGACAAGAGATAAAATCATATAACTCTATAAGGAAAACCTCTTTTCGCTTTATGAGGCAATTGCATTATATTTGGAATAAGGTACAGGAAAGGTGGATAAAAACATATAAAAGGGGAGACAAACACAATATGGCCTTTACAATAAAAAGAGGAACACAGTTCACACTTTACACTGCTGCCAATGGACAAAGAGGTAATGGATGTCTCTTAAAGAAAATTGATCGTCACCGCCCAATCCCCCGACCTAGGTTTCATTCTATCGGAACTCATCAGGGAGGAGTGTGAAACGCGTAACGCAACTTCCTAAAAGAGAAAACCAAAAAAACACAAAAGAGGAGAAAAAAGGGAAAAGGTAAAGAATAATAGAACACATAGATAGGAACAAATAAAAGGTATAACCAAAAGGACAAACACAGGAAACGGACATGGATGCGAATCTATAATGTTTCTATCCACCTTTCCTGTACCTTCTTCCAGAGATAAACTCAGTAACTGTTGTGTTGTCATCAAGGAAACATGAACTCAGACAATTGTTAATAAACTACTACTACAAGCAAGTACCATCTAGTTGTAGAGGGAAACTTAATGTTTAATTTCACCATGTACAGAAAACACATTAAACTTTGAAAAAATTAAGAGGGGGATATTAATAATTACTGCTCTCCCATTGACATCAATTTTTTAGATTTATAAATATGATTAGGTTTTAAATTCATATTTCTCAATGTAGGAATAATGTATCATAAGTTTGAAGAAGAAAAAAAAGTTACTAAAACATTTTCATAGAGCTGAGACCAGTCTCTGCCATTGAGCAATCGGTGATGACAGTATCCCAAAGCACCTGTTACTACTTATTTCGATGATTCAACAAATTCTGAGATTTTACTCAACTAAATATAATTTGACCCAACCAAAATAGCCACAATAAACTCTTGTCTGTGAATGCTTACAACAGAAGTTGTGTGAACAAACATTCCCTTTGACTTAGTGCTCATAGCGACAGTAATGAGTCTCGTCGGATTGTAAATACAAGGTCTCATTGTATGCTGGTTCCTCAAAAGGTCTGCAGCCTCACAGACTCACATACCAGGCAAGTTTGATATGCCTGCTCTAAACTATCAGCATCAAAAGAATTTGACATATTGCACGGTCCGTAATCTTATTTGCTTATTGCGATAAAACTATTAGTAGATAATTTATAAATATGAAAACTGTGTTCAATGATGACTCACCTGCCCCTCGAAACTCACCTGTGCTGTCTTAGCACTCTCTGCGGTACAGTCTGGAATTATCTTACTTAGTTTCAGGATCCAGTTGTTGATTTTATCTCTGCGCCTTCGTTCAACTTCATTGTGTGTCGCTCGCCTCCTGTCATCTCTCTGAGGGGGAAGTCAAGAGCTACACATCACATTTATTTAGACACCACTCCATGTGAGACCTGTCCCTCTTACGTATGGAAAAGAACATACCTCAACGTGTGAAAAGTGGTAAAATGTCAGGCCACAGGTTGGAAACAGTTCATGATTATTATATCTCTTAGAGGAAAACCACTTTTCACTTTTGGAGGTATGTTTATATTATTATTATTATTATTATTATTATTATTATTATTATTATTAGCACCACGTCTTACTACCCGTTCGGTTTGTACGCACTTACGCTAATGTGTAATGGTAGGGTGATTGTGAGATGAAATGAAGGACCTACAGTTTAACGTGGAATCCGAACCACGGTGGAGACCTGGCATTCCACACATTCACAAGATGTCTTGTCAGAGGTGAAGGAAGGGTTTGGTAATCAGATAAATCTTTGCCGGGACCTGGGATTGAACCCCGGCCGCCAGATGTTTATATTAATAGAATAAAATATACCCCAAAAAGTGTGTGTGTATATATGTATATATATTTGTAATCTCAAAGTTTTTCCCTAATCAAGAAAAAAAAAACTCCACGATATGGGCCACAATCAAGCTATACTGGTGGCCCCCGTTAATGATGATTATGCCAACATTTGCGACTAGAGGGTGTCATGTGGTCAGTACAGTGAACCATCCAGTCATTAATCTCAGTTTTCCAGAGTGGAGCTGCTACTTCTTTATTCGAGTAGCTCCTCATTTGTCCTCACGAGGCTGAGCTTGCCCCTGTTTTAGACCCATCGTTTCAGAGAAGATTTCTGAAAGCATCGGGGGATCGAACCCGTGACATTTGGAGCCGTAGAAAGAAACTCTGACATCAAGACCAAACAGGAGGTCTTCTAATTGTAATAAATATTTAATCAATGTCCAGGCCTACATAGTTAGATTTTAATTTTATATATTTATTGAGCTCAAACTCGACACTTGGTAGCTCTAAGATGTTCACTCGAGCTCTAAGTGGATTTTAAAAACCAACAACGCACTTTGTTACAACATTATATACATGGTTAATAAATTAAACTGGAATTATATCATCCCATTCTGTAAGATAGGAGGATGTGTGTGTTTTTTTAACTATCGCTAACATTATTCCAAACAATTATTCAACACCAATCTTTATATTATTATTATTATTATTATTATTATTAACACCGCGTCTTACTACTCGTTCGGGTTATACGCACTTACGCTAATATGTAATGGTAGGGTGATTGTGAGATGAAATGGAGGACCTACAGTTTAACGTGGGATCCGAACCACGGTGGAGGCCTGGCATTCCCCACATTCACAAGATGTCTTGTCAGAGGTGAAGGAAGGGTTTGGTAATCAGATAAATCTATGCCGGGACCGAGGATTGAACTCCGGCCGCCAGCACAGAAGTCCGACACCTTACCCCTAGACCACCAGGTCACCAATCTTTATATTATTTTAATATAAATAGCACACATGTAAATAGTTTTTAAGCACTATGTCTTATTACCTATTTGGGCTATACTCGTATGTACTAATTCTGCTAATGGTTTTAAGGATTAGGAAAGCTATATCTAGAGGAAGTGTACCGGCATTGAATGGAGGGAGAGTGGAAAACCATTTTGGAAAAGCTACTCTCAATACACCCAACCGAGATTCGAACCTCGATTAACAGTCTAGTCTACTACGAGAGTAGCGTGCTAGACCATGCGGCCCCCGGGCGGGGGGATAGTTAAAATGGCTTGTTGGTGGCGAAATGTTCAACAAAATAGAAACAAGCACTTACTGTAGCACTTCCTCGTGTGCTTTCTATTTGAATGTTTGAGCGTGGTGCTAGTGACCTTGAACTCTGAGACGTGAAAACGTCCTGGGGATTGATCACATAAAACTGTCCTCCTGAAACATTTCAACAAAGTTACTCAGTTCTCAAATAAGAACCCATTAATGATTAATGTTTCATTAAATGTTATCAAAACAAACATCTTTGTACAATACGAATAACCTGACCAGAGAGTTAGTACAACACAGCGCTAAAAAAAATTGTGCACAGACAATGTTTCTGTAAACAGGGCCGGAAAGCCGGCATGCCAAGCTTTCGACCCTTTCATTTTTCTACTGTGCGACTGCGACTTCTTCAGAAATTAACGTATATTAATTAGTAATAATAAATTTAATGCAGTAAAATGCTCCAATAAAGATTACTTCATGGGAAGTTTCTTTGGCATTGTGAATGTGCATTTAAATAAATTTTTCAATCCAAATTACAAATGAACTAAAGGATAAAAAAAGTATCAAATTAAAATGATATATTTGCGAGCCTAAATATATTGTTATAGTATTATAAGTTTTTATTTTAAAGCCAAAGTCGGTATAATTTTACCAAATCCGACTCCACCCAAAACTGTTTCAGACACTGACTCACTCCACAGCCTTGGCTGTAAAACTTAATTTTTTAAAGGAAGGGAGAGAAAAAATTGTTTTCTTTCTTCTATATTTGATTTAGAGATGTTGAACATTATTAAGAACATTTATATGTAATTAAATATCTGCATAAAAAAAAGGTTTTAAGAACTTGTGATTCATACCATTGATAGGACTGGCTATGACCTGCTGCACCGAGGCTCCGGGAGTGAATCCTGGCGGTGCAGACACAATTTGAGGGATTGGGTCGACTGGTTCTGCTGGTGGACCCACCTGAACAATTCGGTATGTTACAGTTCCTGAGAACAAACAAGTCAGAGGTTAAAGGGAGCATATCATTGTGTTTATATTATTAGGTCATATAACGTGCTTGGGGCTTCCTGAATATAACAGACTACAAATTAATAACCTAACTTGCTTTGGTAGCGACATGGTCTCACATTAGACTAGATTGCCATTGACGAGGAAATCTGGATTCAATCCCGGGTGGACGTACGGAGAGGGGTTTTTCCTTAATGGTTTTCCACTCTCCCTTCATGCAATTGTTGGTACACTTCCTTTAAATTTAACCTACCTCATTGCTAAAATATTAGAGTAGTTAGTAAATAGGTGTATAACCAAAACAGGTAGTAAGACGTGATGCTAAAAAATAAATTATAATAGCCTACAATCCCAATTTGAGATTCCTGGACCAGAATGTAACCAGGGATCCACAGAGGTGGGCCATCAGTGTTTCAATTATCTTTAAAGTGAATATATATATATATATATATATATATAAAAATAAAAAAAGCACCGCGTCTTACTACTCTTTCAGGATATACGCTGAGGTACCAATTAGGCCAATGGTTTTAAGGATTGGGAAGGTTATATTTAGAATAAGTGTATTCACTTTTGCATTAAGGGAGAGTGGAAAACCGTTTTGGAATCAAACCTCAGTCACCCCATCATTGGTAGTCTACTCTACTGCGAGAGTAGCGCCTTAGACCATGCAGCCACTGAAGTGTGTGTATGTGTATGTATATATATATATATGTAAAGAGAGAAAGAAATGTTACCTCTCATTAATAATCAAATATGGAGGGGTAAGAATTTCTAAGCAATGTAGATTACTAAGGGTGTGCCAAGTTTCAAAATGTTGAAGTCGAAGGACAATCTCCTTTACTTCAACACACACCAGTAGCCTTCAAATCTTCGAAATATTTTGAAGAACAAAACTTTGATATAGGCCTAGGATACCAATAAAGATTGTTACAGATTTAACACTTCAGGGTTTGTTTATTATGACGTGTTTTTTTTAATCATTTAAGATAATCAGAGAAGCATTTAAGTTTGGCTATGGACCATTAAACCCTTCAACAACGCATAAAAATCAACACCATTTATCTAAAAAAAATCTTTTTTTAAGAAATGTGAATTTATTTAATGTGTTTTACTTTTGATGTAAAGTTTTTTTGTAATAAAAAGTAACAAACTTTATTGGAGGTATGTACTATGAACAAATTAGGAATACCTCATTAAATTTTATATAGGTCCTATATATTTCCACATAACAATCTTTTTAACAGTTCAGATATGTAAGCATAAAATAATGATGTGGTACTGGTTTGTTTTGTTTTGTGTGTTCTTCCTCTAAACCCTTCTCTTTACCAAGATGCACTTTATGAATATTTCAAAAGATAAAAGTAGTGTTATGTGAGAACAACCAAAACTTATCTTCGACTTCAGATTTACATCTTTAAACGTTTTGTTTTGACTTTGCTTCACATTTAAAAAGTGACTTTCACACAACCTTATTTAAATTGCATCGTATATAGGTCTACTGTAATTATAAAGTAAAATCGGTCAGACACAAGGAAAGCACTCACCCCCGTCCCCAGAACGGAACTGGTACTGCACGTCGTCATCTCCGTCCAGTAGTGCTTGTTGGTGAGCCAGCTCAACCACAGACTGCTCCTCCCCGGAACCCATGGATCCGTCCTCCTCCACGATGGTGAGGCTTTGTGTCGAGATGAGTTCTTTGCTGTCCCCCAGAACAGAGCTATTACTTCCCTCCCCATCTGGGTCCTGGCTGGTGAGAAACAATCACTTAGCGATACAACATTCTTCGGCAATCGGGCCCTAAATTAGACGGATGGACCCAGTTAGTTCTTTGCCCTGTTCTTTGACTCCTCCTCCTTACTAACCCCATCTTTCCCCCAACCTTTCCTTCTATGTCGTCTTGAAGAAGACAGTTCCTCCTAAGTATGTGTTTGACCCAGTTAACTCTCACACGATAAAAACTAAATAATCAAGACTTTGGATTAAGGAATGTGATTGGAAGAGATTAAAAAATTATATCGCATTATTTACTTAGTGCAGTTTATTGCATTCGGTCATGCTTTGTGGAAATGCTTGAAAACACGAATTTGTTTTTCTTACAATTATTGAATTGTGTTGTTAAAAGATTCAAGCAAGCCATTTTTTTTGGCCCCGTGGCTTACCCCCAAATCAGGCTAATGTGCTACTGTAATGACAAGGAAGGGTGAATTTTGAAAAAGTGTACCTGCAATTTTTTTTAGGGCAAGTGGAAAGCCATTTAGGAAAAGACACCCTCAGTAAACCCAATCTGAATTCGAACCTCGATCTGGTCATCGACAATCTAGTCTATTACGAAAGTGATGCCTTAGCCCATGCGATCACCAAAGCAGATTTTATGCAAGTTAACATCTTCCAAAGATGAAACAAAAATCAAGATTTCACAAATAAATAAAACAATTAAAAATGCAAAATTATAAAAATAAGGTCTATTGAAGTTATATAAATAGTTATAGGCCTATAGGCTAAAATGTATGGACACAGAAGGGACTAAGACTTTCAACAAAGAATTGTCACGAAATTTAGTCAAAGGTTCAACACCTTACCAGTAGCTCGGAAAGCAGTGTCTCAGGTTCGAGGTGATATTAAAAAACTCACAAGATTGTACCGGTACATTTTTTATGCTCCGTCCAACAGGTTATCCAGACATTTACATTAATAGAAAAGGTCTTGCCTTACTTACATGATGAAAATAAATTTAGGATGTTCGAAAACAAGGCACTGCTTAGGAAAATATTTGATTCAAAGAGGGATGAGGATACAGGAAAGTGAAGTAAGTTACATAATGATGAATTATATACCCTGTACTTATCACAAGACATTGTTAAGTTAATCAAATTTCACAAATTATGATGGGCAGGTCATCCAACATGAACGGAAGAATATAGAACCGTGATCAGGATATTGAGTGGTAAGCACAATGAGCCAATCTAGACGCAGTTGAGAGGATAACATTAGAATGGATCTGAAAGGAAAAGCGGAGTAATGAGGTGGACTGGATATAACTAGCAAAATATAGGGATAGGTGGCATAATTTTGTAAATTACATAAATAAGATTTCGAGTTCTTAATGCCATATTGTACCTAAGAAAGTAAGCAAGGATAGGTAAGAGGGTAGAGTTTGTGTGTGTGTGCGTGTGTAGAGAATCGTTTAGAAAAAGTCCTCATTACACCCTGGTGTGATTCGAATTTAAACCTCCTTGTCATTGGCAAACTGGACTAAACAAGGTTAACCCCTTAGCCTTTATCCCCAGCAATGCAAGTCATTGGACAAATGACAATACTGTATTATACTGTATTACCTACCTACTTATCTTGACCAATATTTATCACTTACTGTTTAGTCCTAAGAATAAAATAAGTTCATGTGTATCCTAGCTAAGTTTATATGAGCCCTACATGCTTTGGAAGTGTTAGTTCAAAGAGCAGTGCGGTACCAAATCAAAGACAGACCTATGTAAGCCACTAGTTGGGCCTGTTAATTAGACTCTAATTACAGTATTTGTTGATAGTAGAAAAACCATGTGACAATCGAATTGGCCCCAAAATTAAATTAGTTTTCCCAAGTCTTCTATTATTTACAGTCCTGTAGACTAAATACAAAAACTATGTATTACTATGGACATTTAGACATGCATGTTTCTACAGCAATAACTTAGAGTGAACTGAAAAAAAAAGTTTGAAGTGTGCTTAAGACATAAACATATTTTTATGCAGCCAGCTCTAGATCTAGGCCCATTAATGTAATGGCATTGATAAAATATACTGTTGGGTAGATGGAAATTGAAGTATATACTATTTTTCATAAAATTGAATAAAATTGTTATTTCAAAGACGTCCTAAAATTTTCGATGTGTTAACTATGAACATAATTAAACACAAATGAAAGCTTTCGAAAGATTAAATTGCACATTTCAAATGAAATAGAAAAATTTATACATTGTTAAATAGTATTATGAAATTTTTCTATTTTCGATGTGTTAACTATGAACATAACTAAACACAAATGAAAGCTTTCGAAAGATTAAATTGCACATTTCAAATAAAATAGAAAATTTTATACATTGTTAAATCGTATTATGAAATTTGACCAGTGAGCAAAATGTTTACAATTACATGCAATAAGTTACTGTAATGTAGCAAATTATCATTAGGTATAGTATGACCTTCCATAAAGACATTAAAACTTATGACAACACCACTACTTCAAACTTAACATCATTAGGGGACTTTATTTAAAGAAAGATACCTGCTTTCCAACGAATGATCCAACATATCCATATGAAAGCACTTAATGGAAATTTTGAATTTGCCAGGAAGATTTCAGACTTGATCACGGGGCCAAACAACAGGGTCATGTGAGCACCATGTAATGGCCGACTTATACAGAAGAATAAAGATGTTTAGTAAATCTTCGCGGAAAATCTGACAATACAATATATTTTCAACAAACACCAGAGGAAGAAGATGTGTATTACTAAACACGCAATATAAAATAATAATAAAAAATTAAATTATTATTTTAATTCAACTAAGATTTTGAAGAATAAATATGTAAAATAAGTTAAATTGTCAAACATTAATAAATCATCAGTACGTATGACAATCGAAATGTGTCAGAATTATTTTGTCTTTCATATTACTGACATCTTTGGAGTTAAAGTTAAACTAATAGTACATTTTAAATTTGAAAGAAGGCTATTGCTAGTTACCTAAAAATTAAATTTCATGGCCATAAGAAATTTATAGAAAGATATCTTATTTTATTTAATCAATTATCATGAACATTTAATCCCATGGACTACATTCTTAAAAATTATATTACAATATATGAAACAAACTTATCTAGACTTCTATAATAAAATAATGAAAAATTTAGTTAGATATCACAAGTTATAATTTTTAGGAGGAAATGTCCAGAGAGATGAAGCTAATTGACAAAATAGCGTGGTAGTGACTATATGGGTATATGGGTACAGGGAAGTGCACACACAGACGACTATCCGACAATCATGTCCGCGTATTTCGTTGCGTTCTACAGCACCCGTTCTTCTGCCTCGTGGACGAACGCTGCATGCAGTATTTGCCCTAATGATCGCGTGTACTGTAGTTGAAGGGTGACCTGGTGGTATAGGCTTAAGGTGTCGGACTTCTGTGCTGAGGTCTGGGGTTCTATCCTCGGTCTCGGCAGAGATTTATCTGATTACCAAACCCTTCCTTCAGATCTGACAAGACATCTTGTGAATGTGGGGAATGCCCGGCCTCCACCGTGGTTCGGATTCCACGTTAAACTGTAAGTCCTCCATTTCATTTCACAATCATCCTACCATTACACATTAGCGTAAGTGCGTATAAACAGAATGGGTAGTAAGACGCGGTGCTAATAATAATAGTAATAAAAATAATACTGTAGTTGAAAAACAAACATTAAACCATTCTTCATAGTATCTAAGTTTCTGGAATATTGTGAAATTCTCCATTGCTTCTCCAACAATGTTCATATTATAATGCACCCATTTTATTTCTTCAATCTCAACAATTTAGCAAAGAGGACTACATGTCATAAAAAGCAAGTACAGATTTACTTTGCCTTTCTTCATTTTCACCCAATAATAACACTAACGATCATACTTCTTTCACTGCGTATCCTACGTTCATTGCTATATAAATAAATTGAATGCAAATTTACAAGTTGTCTGAAGACGCAAACTGCGTAAGAGTTCGCTTCCGCATCATGCTCACAGCAACTACCATACCCGAAATGGTTTGCGCTTTGCTTCAGATCTTTAAGATTACTATCCACGCTATCTATTTCTATAGATAAATTTTTAAAAACCGGCTAACATAAGTAATACTATAATCTATAACAAGAACACGTAATTTCACATTATTATTGATAAATAATTAAGAAAGCTGCAATTCGGTTGGAAACCATTTAAACACGTTGAATATAAAAAATGTGCTTGATACGATTGCTGATAAACTATTCTATTAACTCGACTATTTGTTTATTCTACTCTTGTGATGTAAATATTATACTACGATACAATACATAATATAATATGTTTGTATGCCTCTCTCTCTTTTACCTGCAATGGGTTAACGCTCTTTTAACGAGTTTTATTACTTTACTCCCTATTTCAAATATAAATGAAATATAAAAAAATATTCTAAGATGGTATTTTCAAAGTTGATATAAATTTAAAGACAGCTAAACCATTTCTGTGATTTTTTTAAATAATAATCGACACACATCTGTTGTAAATTCACTTAAATAATCAAAGGCCTAATCTTACAATATCACGTTAAAGTCCTCGTAACTTAACCGTTCGGAAAGTCTAACCATTGGTTAAACTTGGGGTTGCGTTTTACAATACTATTTTGATGTGTTCGTCAAGCTACGTACAGGTACCTTTCATTAGTTCTTATCATTATGCTTCTCGGAGCACTAGATTTGTTACAAGGCCTTTGATTAGTTTAATTTGAACAAATAAATTGTAAGTAACTATTTAAATGTATATGGCGTTATGGAGTTGTTAAATAAAACAGATTAAAGTATAATAAATGTTATGTTGTTGTTTATAACACGTCATGTTATACAATAATCATATTGATACATATAAGTTTATATTATATAATGCTTTTTTTTATGCAAATACAGATAGGTGTTCCTACACGGTTTATTTTTAACAGGCGTGTATTTGAATGCTATTTTTAAGCTTTAAAATAATTACATATTTAAACAGTAGAGTAATAGTCAATTTTTAAACTCACAATTTAAAATTCTAATAAATACCACTCTTAATTAACCATGGACATGTACTGGAGAGGAGAAAGAGACGAAAAAACACATCTCATTTTAGTCATTCAGGCCTACACATAATTAACTTACAAGACGATAAAAACATAGGTCTACAGCTATTGTCAATTACTATTAACTATTTACAACAAGAAATGACCACTCCGAATAACGAAGTGAAACAATTGAAAAGAATTTACATATTTTGAATAGGAATGAAAAGCACGTATGGCTAAGCCAAAATAGCTATGATAAAAGTCAATATCATGAATTAAAAAACTCTGCCCAGCGTCGTACGATGACCTACAACTCACCCTATAAAAACTTGTTCAATAGAAACCTTGGCATCCCAAATTAAACAGCTATATTAAATAGAAAGAATAAATTCCACATAATTATTTTATTATAATCTCGGTGTTAAACTGGGAGTGATTTCTTATTACATTTTTTTACTTTCTCGCTATCTTACAGGTAGAGAAAGTATTGTGATCATCAAAAATATCGAACTCAAGATTTTGATGAATCTTGACGGTTCATGACCCTTCGAATCCAAAAAAGTGATTTTTAATTTCCGTCTGTCTGTCTGTACCTCCAACTAGAGCATAAACTATTTTACCGATCGGGCTAAAACATGGTGTCTAGGGTTTTCATAGGGTTGCCCCAAGGGGTTTTTGGAATTGGATATCTAACTCTAAAATTAAGGGTGGTGGTCGTTATCGCTTAACATGATGTTAGGCCCTAACTATTAGAATAACATGACACTGTACATTTTTTAATTGTCTTTGTAGTACATTAAAAATATGGTTGACAACTACACAATTTATATATATATTAAATAAATCAGTATTTGGACAGTTGTCTTGTAAAATTAAATTTTATTTCCTTTGATATAAGTGTTTTTTCAAACAAATACTTCAATTAATTTCTACATCCCATATACAGTTTTTCTCATAAATACTACGAAACAAACAGTTGATTTGTTTACTCATTATCTAACAGCCATTAACATTTAGTATTATTATCTTTTCGTCCATTGATGTATTCTTGTTCTCCAGTAGGCCACACTGAACAATTTGATTATTCATTAGATTATCATTTATTGGTTCAATATTCAAAAGTCGATAGGGCTTATCATATAATTGATCATCATTCTTAGGTCGATCTCTATAGTCGATTTATAATATCTAAACTCGACAGACGACAAGTGAGCTGTGATTTATTTAGTCGTGAGCAGCTGTTAATATTATCATCTAAAATTTTGTGTTAAAATATTTGGTCTTTAAAAATGCTAGATTTATTTAGTATATTTAGTAAGGGTGGTATAGTTTTATGGTGTTTCCAAAGTACCAGTCAGATATTTACACCTTCTGTAAATGCCTTGATTCGTAGTGTCATACTACAGGTAAGTTACCTGGCAATTTCATGATTGGCTATTTTAGAGGTTAATTAATTTTACCTTATGGTTAATTTTACAATGTGTGATTTTATTTGTGATTTAACTAAGATAAACTATATTTCTAAATAATGTTTTTAAGAATTAATCTTTTACTTAATCTTTTTAATCTATTTCTAAATTTTAAAGCTTGTAATTGTGACAATATGTTTGTTTTAGGAAAGGACAGGAAATAACAGCTATGACCATGATGCTCTGACATTGCAATACAAGCTTGATAATGAGTTTGAACTTGTATTTGTGGTTGCTTATCAGAGGATATTACAGCTCTCTTATGTTGACAAGTTCTTGAATGATGTTCATTTGGAATTTCGTGACAAATACAAGACAGATCTGCAGCAAGGAAGGTATTTTCAGGTAATTATTTTGTGTTTTGTTTGACTCAAATAAGTAGCGGGCCTATTTTGGCAAAACGGGCTTGTATAGTCATGTTTAGGATATAAAGGAAAACGGGAATTATATATTAGCTAAGTGACACATTTTGAACCACCTTTTTACTTCAGACACACAATTTTTATCTACTAGTAAAGCATTACATACAAATACTACAAACTAAGCTACAGCCCAATTTTCTTGCAAACAGACTCTTTAAAAAATTGCTCTTAGATCTAATATCACATATTTAAGTGCAACCTCATGCTATATGCAATAGTCACTTTTTTTTAAAATGTCGACTGTAAAAGATATGCTTGTGTTTTCTAAAAGGTGCTCCAAATGCCCATTTGTAAGAAAATCAAGTGTTAAGCACAGGATCTAGCGCTCAATTTGTGATTTACATTACAACTGATTGCCGGAAAATCCCAATTAATGCCTACTTTTAAATAGTTGTGTATTGGACTTATTGATACAGCTTTGTGCATATTTTGTTAAATTTTATTGTTTTCTTTTTGTGTCAGGACTATGAATTTACAAGTGGATTTCAATCTGTGTTGGCCGCAGCTGAACAATGGGGGAAAAAACAAGCAAAAATTCCTAAACAAATGAGAACTTTTGAGGACTCGTTAAAGTCAAAGAAAACGGTTGCGTCCATGATTGAAAGAAAAAATGACGAAAAAGAGAATAAAAATTCTGGTAAAAATTGAACCTTTCTGTAGGCTATATTATGGTTTAGTGCCAATTATAAATGTTTTTAAAGATTTGGCTAATTTTGTAGAACTTTATAGCCTGCTGTAGGTCACAGGAAGTGAATTACTTTCTCAGTTCCAAAACTAATTTTCATTCAAATTAATATGGGTTTGTTTTGATTGCTTTCATGGATAATTACTATCCAATTTAATTTAAGCTCATTGCAAAGTCATGACCACCTCTGTGGTCCAGTGGTCAGCTCCTGGCTACGGACCCAGAAGTTCTGGGTTTAATCCCCGGCGCTTCCAGATTTTCCTGTGAAGCAGTAGGTCCAGGATGGGGTCAAACTCAGCCTCGTGAGGGCAAATAAACTTCTTAAATAAATAATAGCTATGGTCTAGAAAACTGAGATTAACGGCCTGACACCTTCTATCTGCGAATTTTGGCGCTATATTTGTCAACATGGAGCAGCCCCTTAATCGGTATAGCTCGCTTGTGGGCTGACCCCCGTGGGGTTTTTTTATTGCAAAGTAATTCTTAATTGTTACATCCTTGCTCCAGGATCACAACCGCAGAGTTCTGTATTTTAGTGCTTTGTTGAAGATCAAGAACATTCTCAATCGATGACATGTAGACCTAGCCTATATAAAAACCTCCATGGCATCAGCCTACTATCGAGTCATACCAACCAAGCGGCCATCATCGGCTGGTAAAGATAGCCCCAACTTCTGCAGTTAGAGGGTGTAATGTCAGCACAACAAGCCTTACTTTACAGCTGTTAATCTCAGTTTCCTAGACCAGAGTCACTATATTTTAATTCAAGTATCTCCTTATTCAGCCTTATGAGAATGAGTTGACCTTGTTCAAGACCCACTGCTTCACAGAAAAAAAATTGGAAGTGCCGGGGATTGAACCCGGGACCTCTGGATCTGTAGCCAGGACCTCTGACCACTAGACCAGAAGTGTAGACCTATAAGGTACACACTTTTTAAAAGTTGTATTGTAGTACCGGTACCTATTTTAGTTTTTAAATTGTTTTATGATAATGGAAGTTGATGACTAAAGAAAAAGGGAAAATAAACTAGTAAGAGTAAATTTGATGAAGAAAGCCCACATAGGGAAAAAGGGAAAATGTGGAAAGAATCCAATGCACAAAGGTGACATCTTCTTCCTTTCTTCTGTCTTCTATAGTAGTAGTCACACACACATTTTAACACAAATAGAATAATATTTCGGCATTGTTGCCTTTATCGTGACTATGTCTACTATAGAAGCCAGAAGAAAGGAAGATGTCACCTTTGTGCATTGGCTTCTTCAAACATTTTTCCTCATTCCCTAGGTGGGCTTTCTTCATCAAATTTACTATTATTAGTAGGCTAAATTTTCCTTTTTTCTTTAGTTTTATCAATTTCCATTAATATAAAATTATTTAGCCATTGGGCCACTTCATTTTTAAACAAATTAATAAGTTGGCAAATAATATATAATATATTGTCCTCTTGCTTCATAATTATTTCAGGTAAATCTAAGAAGAAAGGTGTGGGTTTTATCAATGGAGATGGAATCATTAATAGTAAGTAAAATAATAATAATAACAATAATATTGTTTTGTCAGATCACCTGCTCCAGTTAAAATATGTTTGAACTTACCAAACTTATTTCTTAACAATGTTTCTGACCAAACAATTTTTATATCATTTATGAACCTTAGTAAACAATATTTAATACATATATTGGATAATTTTTTGACTACTGTAACCATTAAATAATATATTTTGTAAAAAAATAAATCACTCCACAGAGAGGTTAAATGTTCTATTTTTTATTTTTAAATATTGCCCCTGGAAGTTAAACATTTTGTAAACAAAATAGTCTATGTCATGTTAGCAGTGAATTGTAACATTGTTACTAGTACAAACTTGTTATACTGTCAAAAGTTACCATAATTTATGTTATTCAACCTATCTATACTAGATATTTGAATTTTAAAGGTCACCTGTTACATGGGCAAAGCTTGCTTTTTGTTCTGGAATATATCCAGAAAAATTGGCAACCCTGCGCCAGCCTATCACCTCCTCAGGATTTCTGGGAGGTTTTGTTTCAAATAGGAAGAATGCATAAAAAAAAACAAAAAAACGTGATAAATACAAACATGACTTCTTATAAACTTATGGCTGTATTTTAGACTAAACAACTGCAATGTTTTGAACCATACTATATTATTTAAATGTGTTTCTAAAACTATTTTATTACTTAAGCTTAACCCTTTGTTCTGTATATATATATATATATATATATATATATAAAAAAGCTATAGTCTAGCCTGTGTAAAAAATATAGTTATACAGAAGGGCAGAGGACTACGAACCCTCTAGAACAAGCTGCCCCTGTTAAATTTCAAAAATCTTCCAATGAAAAATAACTTTTATTAGGGTAAAGTCACACTAGCATGGACACTTAAACGTTGAATAACAAATAAAAGAAAATTTAAAGTCTCTTGCTGGCAATATTTTTATTAATTGTGGTGTGTTTTTAATATTCTATAGCTAAAATTGTAGAGCCATCAAAATATGTTGCACCTGAACTGCCTGCGGTAAACGATAAACTCGACGAAGAGACACTTATGCAAAATCGTTTGCGACTTGCTCAGAAATTAGGAGGAAAGAGTCCAAAAGGGAAAGCTGAGAAACAGTGAGTGCATACTTTCTTTCTTTTCATATTTCTGACCAACTGTAATTGATGGATTTAAAGATTCAGTTTTTTTACCTTTCAATTTGATATATTGTGAATATAAGTAGAAAAAAACCCACGATGACAAAAAAAAATTGAAAATTGTTAGACCCTTATGTTCTTATAATATTCAAGTGTTATTTTATGTAACCTGCCTCTGTGGCGTAGTTGGCTAACACGCTTGTCGTGTTGAAGCTCGACTGCTGAGGACAGGGAGATCGAGGTTCGAGTCTCGGTCAGGTGAACTGGGGGTGGTTTTTCTTAAATGGTTTTCCAGTCTCCCTCCACGTAAATGCGGGTTCACTTCCTCAAATCAACCTTCCCAAGTCTTAATCCATTAGAGTAATTAGTACTTAAAGCGTATAACCCGAACGGGTAGTAAGACGCGGTGCTAAATATACTTTGTTCTGTATATATATATATATATATATATATATATAAAAAAGCTATAGTCTAGCCTGTGTAAAAAATATAGTTATACAGAAGGGCAGAGGACTACGAACCCTCTAGAACAAGCTGCCCCTGTTAAATTTCAAAAATCTTCCAATGAAAAATAACTTTTATTAGGGTAAAGTCACACTAGCATGGACACTTAAACGTTGAATAACAAATAAAAGAAAATTTAAAGTCTCTTGCTGGCAATATTTTTATTAATTGTGGTGTGTTTTTAATATTCTATAGCTAAAATTGTAGAGCCATCAAAATATGTTGCACCTGAACTGCCTGCGGTAAACGATAAACTCGACGAAGAGACACTTATGCAAAATCGTTTGCGACTTGCTCAGAAATTAGGAGGAAAGAGTCCAAAAGGGAAAGCTGAGAAACAGTGAGTGCATACTTTCTTTCTTTTCATATTTCTGACCAACTGTAATTGATGGATTTAAAGATTCAGTTTTTTTACCTTTCAATTTGATATATTGTGAATATAAGTAGAAAAAAACCCACGATGACAAAAAAAAATTGAAAATTGTTAGACCCTTATGTTCTTATAATATTCAAGTGTTATTTTATGTAACCTGCCTCTGTGGCGTAGTTGGCTAACACGCTTGTCGTGTTGAAGCTCGACTGCTGAGGACAGGGAGATCGAGGTTCGAGTCTCGGTCAGGTGAACTGGGGGTGGTTTTTCTTAAATGGTTTTCCAGTCTCCCTCCACGTAAATGCGGGTTCACTTCCTCAAATCAACCTTCCCAAGTCTTAATCCATTAGAGTAATTAGTACTTAAAGCGTATAACCCGAACGGGTAGTAAGACGCGGTGCTAAATATTATTATTATTATTATTTATTTTATGTATTTTTCTTACTACTTGTTTAACAATACACTAAACTCAGTAAACTTTGTTTAAGTTTTGCTGTTACTATCATTTGACAAATTTCTCACATCAGTTAGGGCTTTATACAATATTGTGCTGGTTCCCTTTTACATGTTTCTATCCACCGTTTCTGTACCTTCTTATTAGTACTGTGTTTGCAATAAACGAAAACATTATAGAACCAAAATTGGCAGACTTGTAAATATAAATTGTTGTGTTAAGTATTCCTTCAGTAGCATTGTTTATATCGACTGACGTGTTTGTGACAGGAAGAGTCCTAAGCCTGCTAAGGAAGGTAAGAAACCTCGAGTGTGGGACCTAGGGGGCAACAACAAGGACCTGGTTAACTTGGAGCGCACAAGAGACAAGCCTGCAGATGGTGTCGATCACGAGGATAATATTCAACCTGACACCACGGTCAGTCTTGTTACCATACTGTTGGGAATAGTAACATTCTCCTCCAGAGATGTAAGGGGGGTTTGTAATTTTGTACACTTTGTTTACCTCAAAAGGTAGCAGTCTTTCCTTGACGTATTACCCTATGGCCCTATCTTGTAAGTTACACCATAGTGGAAACAAAGCAAGGTAATTATTCTTCCTTTCGGAGTTCGAAGGGTCCATACTGTAACATTCTTTCTTCTCCCACCCTCTGTTATTAAGACAATTGAAATATGACACTCCCAATTATCTAGTAACTTATGTGCTATAATGGTTGAGTGGCGAACCCCAGACTATTGATTTGATACTTAACTGAATGTATTAATGTTGTAATGAATGTATTTTAGCAAAAAAAAAAAATTAACATCTGGTTACTATTTATATTTACAACTATTTTGTTTATAAATCGGTGACCTGGTGGTCTAGGTGTAAGGTGTCAGACTTCGATGCTGGCGGCCGGGGTTCAATCCTCGGTCCCGGCTAAGATTTATCCGATTACCAAACCCTTCCTTCACCTCTGACAAGACATCTTGTGAATGTGGGGAATGCCAGGCCTCCACCGTGGTTCGGATTCCACGTTAAACTGTAGGTCCTCCATTTCATCTCACAATCACCCTACCATTACACATTAGCGTAAGTGCGTATAACCCGAACGGGTAGTAAGACACGGTGCTAGTAATAATAATAATAATAATGTTTATAAATCCCTATTTCATAATTTTTCCCAAAAGTCAGATTCAAAGGTAGATTAAATATTAATATTTTTGCTGCTACTATCTTTATTGGTTAGATTTGTAATTGTCCAAGCTGATATTTGTTTTGAAAGTCAAGTTGAAGCTTTGCACACCCCTATTGAATAGTATCAGACCGTCCCACCACACCCGGATACTACATAATGTCACACGGCTGACAACATGTCATGTGGAGGACGCTGAGGAATATCGGATCACTCACCTTTCGACACCTTGTCCCAAACCTTGTAAGTGAAATGTAAAATATTTGGGTACTAGGATGACCATAATTGCTTGGATAACAGTCATCCCTTATTGTGCTACGTGCTCCTTCTCTATTCTGTCCTGCTTTGGCTCCTCTTTAACTATCCTCTCCCCCTCTCGTCTCTCATCCGCCATTGTGCTACATGCTATTGACATGTTGTGCGTGTGAGATGACCAGGAGAATCATGAGATGTTCTGTGTGTCAGATGGTCGGACGCATGATTGGCGGCATCAAGGATCTGGAGGTGGAGAGTGATTCCGAGGAAGAGGAAGAAATAACTGTTGTTGCCCAGAAACAAAAGAGCAACGCTACCGCTGGCAAGGGTCGAAGTGTCTTCTCCATATTTAAGTGAGTACACAACCGGGAGGGTTTTATTGTTTACACTATCCTGTTTTTCTTTGTAGGTGCAACTGTAACGTCACAGGGAATTTCATATCTATAGTCCAATTTTCGTAGCAAGGGTCTTATCAGACAACTAGAAATGAGATTTACTCTCATATATTCATAAATTAGATTGGCAGCTGTCACATTTGATAGATTATATAACACTTGTCAAATAATAAAATGTTATCAATTTTGGCCACAAAAAAATTGTATTTTCTAAAAGGATATTCATATGAAATTTGAACTGTAGTTTGTCACAGACATGACTTTGTTAAGTACAGTAAAAATAGTGATATCTTTATGTGCAAGAGTTAATCATACTTGAGATTTTCAGTTTCAACCATTACTACAGTTGGGTGCTCTTGCAGGCGATATACGTCTCATTCTGAGGTTATAATAATAATAATAATAATAATAATAATAATAATATTTAGCACTGCATCTTACTACCCGTTCGAGTTATACGCTTTAAGTACTAATTACGCTAATGGATTAAGAAATGGGAAGGTTGAATTAGAGGAAGTGAACCCGCATTTGTGTAAAGGGAGAGTGGAAAACCATTTAGGAAAAACCACCCTCAGTTCACCCGACCGAGATTCGAACCTCGATCTCCCCGTCCTCAGCAGTCGAGCTTCAACACGACAAGCGCGTTAGCCAACTACGCCACCGAGGCGGGTTCCGAGCCTATAAAACATGGTATGGGGGTCATGTGGTTGACTATAATTTTGAAAAATAATTGTTACTCCTAATTAAATATAGTTCTGGCTGCTACATGAATCATGGCTAGTTATAGACTGGCTGTGATGACCAGCAACTCTGAAATATTGTGAACGAAGAATATAACTTATGACTCTCGTTTCAGGGGCCTAGTGGGTAGCAAGAACTTGACTCAGGAAGATATGCTTCCAGTCCTAGAGCGGCTAAAAGAGCATCTCATCACAAAGAACGTGGCCTCGGATATTGCTCATAAACTCTGTGAATCAGTCGCTGCTAAACTGGAGGGCAAGGTAGACATTCATTAAATTAGCTCAACGGCTATTAAATTCTCACAGCGATAAAAGTTATATTTTAGCAATTTATACAATTAAAGATGAAACTACTAAAAAAATATATGATTACAAAGATGTTATTTTATACTTTTATCTAACCTAATAAAAATAATATATTCTTTTTGTCTTTCAGTGTGTGTGCCGATTTATAATAATTTTTCTTAAAACTAGTATAAAGTTCTTAATCAAACTTTGGACACAAACACACCTTCAGTTTTTATTTTTGATTCTTCTTTGACCTATCATTTTCGAGTTAGAGTTATTACTACCAAAAAAATAAATAAAGCTTGTTTGGATCTAAAAAGAAATTGTTCGGCTACACTTAACAACATGACAGCTTATAAAAATACTAAAATAATTTTTCTAGATATAAAAGATCAAAGTTACAAAGTTTGCACTCGGCTATCACCATTTTCTTTTTTTTTTATGACAGGTTCTTGGGACATTTGACAGCGTCGCTTCAACTGTGAAAACAACTCTTACGGATGCTCTTGTCCAAATTTTGTCCCCGAGGAGGCGTGTCGACATTCTCCGCGACGCGATGGAAGCTCGCAAACAAAGCCGGCCTTATGTCATGTCCTTCTGTGGTGTGAACGGAGTGGGAAAGTCCACCAATCTTGCTAAGGTTTGGGAAAAACACCATTTCAGTACCTTTACCATCCAGGCTCATTTATTTAGTATTAAAAAAAGTCTATACACCTATGAGAATCATAACTAGTGCACATATACTTTGAAAAGTTAAAATACATGAAATATCACAATTTATGATTGTCTTACCAAGGAAAAAATCATCGCTGAAGTTAACTTTCATACTTGTCCAAATTTCAGGTTTGTAGTAAAACTTGGAGACAGTTCAGACATTTGGTGATTTTTGAGCAAATCTAGCTCACATTTTTTTTTTCAAGAGACTGTTTGTTAACACTTTTTTTATATCAGTAATTCTGTTATAAAAATGTCCATACATTCACCAACTAACATAAATTATAATATGTTTTGTTGTGTATGAAAGAAGGCACCTAAAAGAGCGATATAAACTAGGGTTGTGCGAGATCCCACTCTTCGAGGAAAAATTAGACAAACTAGTTGTTCTTGAAACTCGGGCGATGCAAATATTTCCTACAATTATTTTGGGTATGATATAAAAAAAGTTACTAATACAGACGTGTAGACCTATAAGGTACACATTTAACCAGTACGTTAAAGTTGAATAAAAACATATAAAAGAAACGGACACAATATGGCTTTTATGATGAAAAAAGAACACATTTGACAAAGAGGTAATGGCTGCCTCTTGAAGAAAATTGATTTTTACCTCCAGTTCCCCCGGCCTAGGTTTCATTCTATCGGAACTCATATTTTTGATCTTGGATCACTCCGAAGACTCAGGCAAGTGATTAGGGTTATCGTCACTATGTGGATTTATATATTCATTAAATTCATTGACTAATTGATTCTTTGGAAAGAGATTTACATTTTGGGAAACTTATTTTACTAATATGTAAACCATGTTGTAAACCTGTTGTTAGTGCCAAGCACAGGGTTCTCTTGCACCCTTTTTCTGTTAAGAGGCCTTACATAACTGAAAGAGGACTGTTCATAAATGAAAATTCAGCATTTTGAGTTTCTAGGGCCTCTGTCAACACCAGATAATTTGTACTTCACCTTGTGTCGATTGCTTCAATTTGTTTCCAGATTTGTTTTTGGTTGATTGAAAACAACCTCCGGGTGCTGATTGCAGCGTGTGACACATTTCGCGCAGGCGCAGTGGAACAGCTGCGCACACACACTCGCCACTTGAACGCTTTGCACCCACTCGAGCGCCACGGCGGGCAACAAATGGTTCAGCTTTACGAGAAGGGATACGGTATGTGTTTATGTATTATTTGCATTATAAAATAAAATCCTTAAATTTTCTGATAAAGTTTTCTTCACTTTATATTAGATTTTCTATGAAATGAGAGTTTTTTCTGTAAGTAAATACTTAACTCTATTGTTTGTAGATTCAGTTTACTCGATTGGTAGAAATCTTACCTCGTACGTTTCCACTATGGTGCAGGTTATAAGATAGGGTCATAGTGTAATCCGTCAAGTTTAGACTGGTACCTTCCAGGGTAAACAAAATGTACAGTTGCAATCTTATATCTCAGACCTCATTCATGGCAACGATTACCAAGGAAGATTGTTTTGAGTCTAACCAATTAACCATACTATAAACTGTATTAGAAAGCTTGTGAACCCATCTTGAAATTGTATAAACGGGTTTAGACTATTCAACGTTAGCGTGTGGTTTAAATCATCACAATATAAAAGGGACAAACAAGTGAGAAGGAAATTTGGGCTAGCCCTTGGCTCGGTTAGTATGTTCATCATAATTTCAAAGTTCATTGGAATTGGAAGGGAGAGGCTTGCGTTCAAAACGGACCGAGCCAATGGTTGGGAACTGTTCATGAAGAAGATTATGGTGATTTGTTGCATTGTTTGATTCTTAATAAAAATTTCCATTTGTGCAGGAAAAGACGCTGCAGGCATCGCCATGGAAGCCATTAATTTTGCCAAGGATCAGCGTATTGATGTTGTTCTTATTGATACCGCCGGTCGGATGCAGGACAACGAACCTCTGATGAGGGCTCTTGCCAAGGTGAAACCATCAGTAGTTTTCTTACTTCCTTTGAACCTCATTCCCCCTTTCCCCTCGTGTAACATCATGCAAACATTAGAGCTTTCCCCGTCTCAACAGCGATACGAGATTAATGGATGACCTCTTAGCAGCGATTACCTAATTGGGATGTAGTACAGTCCAATTTTCATAGGAAGAACCTTTTAAAAGATACACTTTTTTTTTGCAGACAACATTGAAAACACTTGACTATATATTATTAGTGTTATTTTATAAATATTGATGATATCTATCAAAAGTGACATCTGCAAACCACACGACTTGACGTATGAATATGTGAAAGTAGATCAAATAACTTGAGTGTTAGATTCTCCCAATGGAAATTGGACTGTACATAATTTAGTGTAGATATCCTCCTGATAAACTAAGAAGGGGTTTTAACTAAATAACTAATGAGTAGTCTGACACCTTTGCTCGGTCGGTAGCGTGTCTGTCTACTGAGCTAGGGGTCCTATGTTCAATTCCTGGCTGGGCTGAAAATTTATCATCGGGGAAATTATGGGTTTACCTTTTCACATTGATCCATTAACGGCCGGGGACTGGATGTTGTTCCTATCCTAGTTTTAAGATGGATTATAAGGTATATGAAGCTATGACAGGCCTAGCAGGCCGGTAGTGGGAGATATATGGCTTGAATAACAAAACCGACCCAGGACATAGGGGTGGAAACAGTGATGGATGTAAAAAAAAACTAATGTGTAGTGATACTAAACAAGTAACATGGTGTATGTCGTTGATTCTCTTATTTTGACATGTATATATACTTATTTATTATTATAATCAATAAATAAAGTGCAACTAACATTTAATATTTATTTCAGTTGATCAAAGTTAACCAGCCAGACTTGGTGCTGTTTGTTGGCGAGGCGTTGGTTGGTAATGAAGCTGTTGACCAGCTTGTCAAGTTCAACCAAGCGATGGCCGATTACTCATCCTCTGTCAATCCCCATCTCATTGACGGCATTGTGCTTACCAAGTTTGACACCATCGATGACAAGGTATGGTGTAAGCTTCTCAATAAGTTTAGGTCAGTGTGCAGCAAATATTCAAGTCATAGATAACAATAAAATTATTTAAAAACGAGTAATTGCTAAATGGCTCGGAAATGTTTGAAAACAACACTGTACAATAATGTAATTTCAGTGATGCGGAAGGAAACCATCATGAAAGGAGACTTAGGTTAGGCCGGGGATGGGTAACCTGTGCCCTTTTCACATATTTTGTCAATTATGTATCGTCATTGTTTACATTCTTAAGAGGTGTGTATTAATTATTTTTTTTAAAGCATAATGTATAAATATGATCCATTTTTATTGCTCTATCTACCTATGGTCGGTGTACTTTATTTCTGCAAATTTTACTAAAGTGAGCAGCTTCATGAAGAATCCGTGAAGGGACCCTTGGGTTAGGCCTTGATAGTAAATAAATAAATTTAGCTCTTCATTTACTTACTCACTGTTTATAGTTGCACCCGTCTCGGTGGCGTAGTTGGCTAACGCGCTAGTCGTGTTGATCTCGACCGCCGAGGACGGGGAGATCAAGGTTCAAATAGGGTGAACTGGGGGTGGTTTTTCCTAAATGGTTTTCCACTCTCCCTCCACGCAAATGTGGGTTCACTTCCTCTAATTCAACCTTCATAATTCCCAATCAATTAGAGTAATTAGTACTTAAAGCGTATAACCCGAATGGGTAGTAAGACGTGGTGCTAAATATTATATTATTATTTATAGTTGCATCTTTTGATTAGCTGTTTGCTGTTTAAGGGGTTCTTTTGTGTTTTTATATCTTTTGTAATATGAAAAAAGAATGTGTAACTGTAAAGGTGATCAGGAGATGGAAGTTAGAAGAATGTTGAAGGAATGAAGAAATAAATTTGTTCTTCATCAAGGTCTGACCTAACTTCCTTCACTATCACTTGCATTACTTTATTTTACAGGATTTCTACATTGTTTCAGAACAGGGTTTTGATATCTGAAATGATCAATAAAGGACCCTTTTAATCTCAACTAAATACAGGTTTTGGAACAGTTAACACAAGGCGTGGGCCATGTCTACTTAATTCAAAGTGAATTTGAATTGAATGTATGAAACATTCTCGAAGCCAAATCCAAGTTCAATTTTTTTGTTATTGTTTTATGCTTTTAAAAATATTATATTGTTGTAATTTATATATCTTTATGCCCTAAAACTACTTTGGAAAATGTTTAATTGCACACTTTTTTTGTAATATTCTGATAAATCCAATTATTATTGCAACTTTACATTCAATCACTTCAGATGTGTTCATATGCAGATTTATTTTTAAAAGCTCCAATCGGCAAAGATTGAACATAGAGGGATTATTTTGGCGAAGCTTCTTTATTATAACGAGGGGTTTCTCGAAGCAGATATTTGTTACGAAGCCAAATTGAAGTTTCACGCACTCCTCGTTAATATGGCGGATATAGAAAAAGCGTTCCCTGAAGTTATTTGACATGTATGACCTATAGCATTGCTTGTGTTTTAGGTTGGCGCTGCTATATCTATGACATACATCACAGGACAGCCAATAGTGTTTGTCGGCACTGGGCAGACTTACACCGACTTGAAGTCTCTTAACGCCAAGGCAGTCGTCCATGCTCTTATGAAATGAGCAGATTTGAAAACAAAATATTTCAAACAAGAGAGAAATTTTGAAATATATATTATCTTCAATGGAGAGGGAGAATAAGTTTTTCAATAAAACTAAAATAATAACATGTGGTGGTTTTCTTGATAACCTTTTCACTATTTATGGGTATTTTTCTACTATCGTGGGATATTTAAGTCTTATTTTTTTTATAATCTTAATATAAATAGCTTTGCTGATTCGTGTATATCATCAAAGACACTTAATATTCCAGTGAAAGCCAGTTTTATGTTGAGTTGTTAGTTTTGTGTGCCAGAGTTTGAATTTGTGGCTCACATACTTAAAAATGTGGTTAGTTTTCTTGATTTCACAGGCATAGTGGGGTTGTCAGACAATTGTGCCTGTGCTTATAGGGGGCTCCGAGTCACCACCACACCAATTGGCTATTTATTAATTTAATGGCTTAATTTTGGCCTCATTGAGATTCAAACAAAAGTCTTTTGAAGAGTTGTTTATAAAGAACACAAGACAAAAACATTCTTGGCAATATTCGAGGCTCATAGTTTGGGAGTAACTAAATACTAAGGATGGAACGCTCAAATCTTATGTTATTCAAGAGATTCGTAAAAATAATAATGAAGATCGTTATAACAATTTTAAGCAATAGGCAAAAATAATTTCATATACTTGGGTAGTTGGGAGAGTTAAAAAAATTGACAAATTTTTATTATTAATTTACCAAAAAGGAGGATTCTTTTTTTTTGTTAATGGCACCAAGCCTCAACTCTATTTTAATAAAACGAGACTGATTCGTATAACCAAATTTATATGATTATTTACTACTTTAGAACGGGTAGTCATGGTCGATGGTGATTGCCAACTTGTTCGATTACCAGATAATCTCTGAATAGCCCATACACATTTTGTGTCTTGCATAGTAATTTTATTTTGGGAACACTGTTTAATATTTTCATGCATGTTATGATTTCAATCTATTTTCATTGTAGGTAATGTTAAATAAAATATTTAAAGTAACTATAAACCTATAACAACTAAATACCTAACCAAATAAAAACTGTTTCTCTCTCTCCTACCACTAATCAAAGATAAGTGATACTTCATAGTTATGTGATCAAAATATACACGAGGTGTAATATCAATATATCAATGGTAAAACAAGGAATGTTCACTATTTTCATTTCTGCATTGCTCACTCAAAACACACTTTGTCCATCACTGGTTCATTCTTGAATTTAAGCTTTCTCTCTTTTTCTTTTAGCTTTATTGTAAAATACTCAACAAAGTGGACACAGAAAGAGATAATCATAAAGAATGCTATCGCTTCCCAATCTTGATATCAAAGGGGCTTGTAGTGGCATAGCATAACAACGTAGCTTCCATATTGGAACCTATTTTCCTGATTCTTGTTTCCCAAGAAATAATGTACATAATATAAATATTGTATGTTTCTATCCTTGTTAAATGCAAATTTATTTTTACACAAACTGTATTTTGCTTCTATTATTTTTTTCCCTTTCATCTTTTTTATATTGCTTTGTGGGAAAGTGTACCAATCTAAAAAGTTGTCTTGTCAAATAAAATATTTATGTTACTAAATGCTGTTTCTATGGATTTTTTTTAATTGATTGATGACAATTGATCATCTCTCTCTCTCTCTTTTTTTTTTTTTTTT
>CABFVX010000788.1:178071-194222 GCA_902151425.1 Timema shepardi
CTCTCTCTTTTTTTTTTTTTTTTTTGCGAGTTGAAACTATACATCTTGAAAGTAGTTTTCCATGAGGGGCTGGAAGGAATTTTAAAATGTTATATTGAACCGGAAGGGTTTCAACACATATCCAAAACTAGGGAAATAACAGCGAAGTTTGACAAGTCTAGTAAAAATACTAGAATATTTGTTAATTTGGGATATTTAACTGAAAGCCAAAATACAAGGTATTTAGGTATATGAAAAAGGGAACTCAAGAATTAAAAACACTATTCCAACGTGTTTTTTTAGTTACTACCCCTTAAATAAGGGTTGTGAAGTGGCAAGTTGAAAGTGTGCTGGTTGGATTTCTGGAGTTCTTCCATCCCTGGTTTAAATCATTACTTTTTAGCGCGCTGTCATGGACTAGATGTTTATCTTTTGTAGTATAATTCTGTACAAAGTACAGTGTGGAGATGGATAGTGGTGGGAAACAATCATGGCTTGAATAGGGTCAGTAAAGTTTGATTCACACTGATAGGACTGTGCGGCAGACCGTGCAGGGATCGTGTCGTCTTGGATAGTTTCAAAAGTGATTTCCCAAGGTCACGGTACGAACACAATCCTATCATTGGGAATGTAGATGTTGCCTTAATGTCGTCTTAGTGTCATTTCACCTACTTTGGTTTCTTCCGGCAAGCGGCGAACCTTCACGAAGGTTCTTATCTACAATCCGACAGTGGCTGCGGAACATTTCAATATTGTTAACATGGTACTGTGTGCGATAAACCAAAACTATGGATGAAGAAAACTTAATAATGTGGGCTCAAGAGTATGAATGCTTATATAATTTGTAGCATAAAGATTATATTTGGAAGGAGATAGCTGAAAAACTGAATGCAAGAGGTTTCTGTAAGTTTTTAAACTTTGAGACACTCATTCTAAAATATTTGTGAAACTTTTGATGGCCATCTCTGAGTCGGCCAAATATATTGTGGAATTCTCTTGCTTTTGCTCCTCTTTTTATCAACCCACATGCAACGATCACATCTTCCTCTGTTTGAACCGTGTCTACAAAACAGTAGCGCTAACAGCACAGTGAGCGACATAGAAGCTGTACTTGGACTTTCTTGGATAAGTGTCTTGTCGTTGATGGTGCTCCATCTTTTAACTTTATTTCGGTTTATCTTGCTTGTTTGACTGTCTTTTAATGAGTTATGAAGTGGGAACTGATATTTTTTTGAGCCTAGCCTGAAATTAGGTAGAGGTGGGTTAAATAACCAGAGCACTTGCCAGGGTACCACATAGGGGTGTGCCAAGTCCACTTTTTCATTTCTAGCCAAACTCGAATCTAATATATGAAATATTCTGAAAGAAGAATTAAATATTTTTTTGTTAGTTTTATGCTTATATTTTGGTGATTTATGTAATTTTTTGCACTAAAATTACTAGGAAAAGGTTTTTATTGCAGAATTGTTTTTAAAATTTTATTTTATTTTGATAAATCAAGTTGGTATCACAACTTGCAATTCAATGACTTAATATCTCTATAAAGAAAACCTCTTTTCACATTATTTGGTTACTGTATCATTGTTGTAAGAAGGTAAATGAAAGGTGAATGGAAACACATAAAAGGAACAAATACAATAATTTGGCTTTTATAATGAAAAGAACACAGTTAACACTTGACAATGCTGCCAATGGACAAAGAAGTAATGGCTTCCTCAATCGTTATCATCCAATTACCCGCTGAAAGAGGAAACCAAAAGAACATTAAAGGAAGAGATAGGAAATTGGTAAAGAATAAAAGGACACTTGGATAAGAATATGTAAAAGGAAGGAATAAAACAAAGGACAAACACAAAATGGACATTGGACGTAAATTACAATATGAGTATTAATGAAAAATGAGCATAACACTTTTAATGTTACATGTTAAGTTAAGTAATTAATTTATTTCAGACAAGTATGTGATGTGAAAACATATACAGTAATCATGTCTAAAATATGTATATATAATAACTAAACAAACATCTTTTATTAAATATAATTGAATTATTTACATTTCATATATACATTAAAAAAAATTGAGTCAGAAATAAATATAAAAACATAGTACAAAAGTTTATAAAATATCTTGAAATCTCCAGCAACAACTAAATTGAACGCTTATCATATTCTGTACATAATTATATTTACAAATTAAGTACAAAGGACTTAAAAACTATGGCAAGATTTATAATTAAAGTAAATCTGGCAAGACATAAGTTACCTGGACAAACATGACATGCAAAATTGAACTGAATCAAAACCACTTCAATTCAAAATAAAAATTAAACTGGACGGAAAAAAACATTGTACAACATAATAAAGTTACCTATACAATTTAAAAAACTTCATATATACTTTTTGTTTTTCACACTTTTAAATCAGTAATTACGATTGGATTAAGTAGATCTAAGTTTTAATGAATGACACATAAAATTGATCAAATAACAATTAAATTAGTAGAACTGAAAAATGCCAACTGGTAAACCCCTAAGGTTTTAACGAAAAAGTTTTATTTGAATAGTATGAATGCATATTTCCATATATCTGTATGAGATTCATACATAAATATTAGACAAGTAAAACTCTTTATAGATGATATGAAATGAAATTAAAGCTTAAAGGTAGACCAAATTAACTTTAATATTATGAGATAAAATTGAAAATTTCAAGTACTCAAGGTTTTCGAGCTTTGGAAAAAAATTCTACAGTCAAATTTTAACAGCATATAAAGCTCAAGCCAAACTTGAATTTTTGAGTTCTCGCACAAACCTAAATTTAATATTTACTACTGTTGATCCAAAAACTTACTTAAGTCAGTTTATTATGTAAGGTAAAAGGATTTATATGAAAAGCGTGTAGAGACACTAAAATAATGTAATGTAATGTAAATGATAGAGCAAGGAGGTATGAGAAATTAAATATAAGAACATCTTTGTGTTAAAAGAATTAAAGAAATAAGTTTGGATAAAATGGCAAGGCTTTGTAAAATAAGAGTTAAAATAAAACATAATTCCAAATACAGCAAACCTTTTTTAAATATAAAATACTATCATTCATCTTGTGTATTTCTGATGCATTCTTGTTACGATATGTTGTTATTCCTATTTGACACACACATTCAATAATGTAAATAATGTACAATATAGTTCATTCATAATGTGAATTGTACTGTATGTTTTTAAATCTTTTACAATCTCTAAAAGTTAAAAATATAGTTGAATGTTTTGCACAGACGGGTCAAATTAATCATTACAACTAATTATGAATTTTCATTTTATCCATCAATCTCAAATCCAAAGCTTAGAAAACATGCCAATTATTATTAATTATAAAGTCACTCTAGAAAATAGAAATGAAAATGAAAATTAGGGATTGAACTCTCAAATTCCTCAAACCCTTAATATTAGTCTTGATTCAAGAAAAAATTTTATTTCAGACTAAAAGCCTCGATTTTTTTTTTTCAATTGAAATTTGTTTTAGATCTCTAATACTGCTTATTGGTAGCTCAAAACCTTATATAAGATGAAATTAAGCAGTCCCCAGACCAGTAATTTAGCACTTAACTGAATGTATGAATGTTATAATGAATTGATTATAAAAAAGAATGTTTAACATTTAGTTACTATACTTTCTACTATTGTTATATTCCTATTTCCTCTGATGTTCATAATTTTTTTCCCAATTTGGATTCGAGATTTAAAGCTAAATTTAAGATTCAGACTTGAGATTCAAATTCGTAAAATAGTGGATTTCGACCCTACTCTAACTAAATCTTAACAGTTTATTTGGGTGGTCTGGCGGTCTAGGGGTAAGGTGTCGGACTTCTGTGCTGGCGGCCGGGGTTCAATCCTCGGTCCCGGTACAGATTTATCTGATTACCAAAACCCTTCCTTCGCCTCTGACAAGGCGTGTATTAATCACAACTTGTGAATGTGGGGAATGCCAGGCCTCCCCCCGTGGTTCGAATCCCACGTTAAACTGTAGGTCCTCCATTTCATCTCAAAATCACCCTACCATTACACATTAGCGTGAGTATAACCCGAACGAGTAGTAAGATGTGGTGCTAATAATAATAATAACAGTTTATTATCATAATGCATGAATATATTCAGTTTAAGTGGTACACGAGTGGTATGGGATTGATTTGTAGGTTCGCCCTAGATTTGTTTTTAAAACATCGTACAAAAATGGAAATCTTAATATTGTTTTCGAATCTTGAATATCCTTAAGGATTCAAAGGTTCAGTCCATAGTTACTGGTACAAAAAACAACCATACAACATTGCATCAAAAACTCCTGTATACAAGGACAAAGGCACAAGAAAGAGCAATACAAGTTTCAAACATCTTCCAATCATACATTTATAACTAAAAATTAGTGTTTAGTCCGAATGGGTAGTAATACACAGTGTCAAAAAAGAAAAAAAAAACCTAAAAATTGAACAGTGGTTTCAAATAATTGGTAATTTAAGAGTTTTTTTTATATTGAGTCTACATGGAGAACAAACTGCGCGCGATGAAACATTATGAACATTATAAGAACCAAATATAGGACGGGATTTAAAAGCGAGAATAAATTTTTCATAACAGTTGGGAGTTTCAAGGGACAGTCATGACCAGTAACCAAAGTGATACTCTTAACACTACACGTTACTTGTCATATTTTTTTTATAAATCTAACTTAAGATGAAATTTTAAAAGTGTGTGTGGGACGTTTCCATGCTAGCTCGGTGGTAAAAGTTTTAATCCAGCATCACTCAGTTAAGTGCGCTGATTGTTTCTCCAACTTTTAAATCAAATTCTTAACTTCTCATCATTGGAAGATCATTAAGATTAATAAGTTTGTTGAGGTTTGTATGTGTAATTTAAACCACAAGAACAAGAATCGATAATGAATGATCAACGAAGAGTGGAGGTTTTAAGGTGGAGTACCCCAACTAGAAAACATCCCCCCCGCTCCCGGCACAGAAACGAGAGCTATCTATTGAAGCTGTATCACAAGGCACTATGTGTAGTAAAAAAATATATTGTTTACTATATACAGACACAGCTACAAAATTACAAAAAGTTAATTTCATTTTAATTTAAAAAACAATATAAAACATGTCAATGAATTAAAAATAATAGATATTTTATCGAAATTAATTACTACATATAATAAAACATGACACGTTGCAAAAATAATTCTAATAATATCACATTGGCCGGAGAATCAAATGTGTTTCGTTCTTACACATTGTTCACATCTGTGATGACATTGGCTGTGCTCAAAGTTCTCACCAGTGATGAGAGGCCTGTTGGCTGTGCTCACACAAAGTTCTCACCAGTTATGAGAGGCCTGTTGGCTGTGCTCACACAAAGTTCTCACTAGTGGTGAGAGGCCTGTTGGCTGTGCTCACACAAAGTTCTCACCAGTGGTGAGAGGCCTGTTGGCTGTGCTCACACAAAGTTCTCACCAGTAGGCAGGTGCTCCACCAAGCCAGTTCTTGCCATCAGTCTTAGCCTTGAGGTTCTCCTCCTCAGAGGTCCCTGTACTGCTGCCGTTCGCTCCCGAGCTACCACTCCCACTCGCTTCACTCGATGTCGAGCAGTTGTTGTTCTGACTTGACAGGAACGACATCTCCATCACATTTTGGATCTGGAATACACAAATAACATGTTTTAGATGTGTGGTTATATCACACATACTTATAAGAAGACAACACAACGTGGGGGAGTGCGTGAAGACATTTTTCTCACTTCGATTCAAGTTTGAATGAAAACTTAAAGTTTTTTTATCAAGTTCAAGTATTATAGACCAATAATGGCACGAGAAATATTTTAAAAACTTTTTTTTTAATATTTCCATGCATAAGCCATAAACACAAATTTCTCTTGTGAAAATTAAAAAAATATATATATATATATATAATCATACAAATTCATATTTTTAAGTGAATTTTTGTTAGAAAGATATATATTGTATAAGTATACAAGTTATATTTTTTAAATAGGACAAAAGGAAATATTGAAGGGACTGTGTTTGCTATGAAATAATATCTAAATAGTTGACTATAGCCAACTAAACTCAAGAACTATAGAATTCAAGGGGAAAAAAGCCTGACAGGCAACAATAGTATCTAAGTGAATACGATCAACCTCTAGCCATGGCGCCATAGTTCAGTTGGTGTTTTACTCTCTTCTGCTAAAGAAGGGGACTATGTACCCTGTAATTACATAATTATGTCTTTTAACTGTGAACTTTGAGGCCTACAGTTTTATAGTAAGTTTGTAAGTCATGCTCTTCTATCCTTCTTTCAATGTTCAATTTAAAACTGTATAAAATGTAGTAGAACTTTCTTGTGGCGCTAATATTTCTTAATTTTTTGTTTTTAATTAATTGAAATATTATAATCAAAATTCTGGCTTCAAGGAGCATATGTTCATGCAGAGGGGCTGCTAATTTTAAAATGTCAGTTCTCCGTGTGTGATAGATATCACATAATGCTCATTACAGAGAGAGAGAGAGAGTCAAACAAACTCTTAATTTTATTAATATAAATTAACAAATGACAGAAATCCACACCAAAACTCGGTAAGAAAAAAAAACATTAACCGTTTCCATTGGGTTGTCAATAATTAATTTTAAAAATTAATAAAGAAATTGGCTATCTAAACCATATAACTTAACATAAAATACTGTTCAAGCAGTAAATTTAAAAGTAATGAATTAATTTTAATTACACATCTTCAAAAAATGTGACACTGTTTTTAAAACTTGAACTACTGTATTTAAAACCAGGGACTGTAATGACGTAGACCAAACTTATGCATCTTATTAATAGTGTGTATACCTTATCTTGATCGTTGTCGGCCAATGGATTGTTGGTGATATTCATCTTGCTATTGGACAAGTATCCATTTTGCGGCAAGCAACCGTTTATCAAGTTCTTAGTGTTCAGACCAAACACATTCGCTTGCTCCATCTGTAACGTGTCGTCACCAAACTTATCTTGTTGTTCACCCGAGTCTGGAAGGAACATGAACCACATGGATAAAACCGACAAGGGCAACCAACCTCAGCAATACCATGAATTTAATAATAAATACTTTCTTACATCCATCAGTGTTTCCAGCCTGCGGTCAGTTTTTTATTCAAGCCATATATTTTCCACTACTGACTGGCTAGGCCTGTCGTAGCTTCATATACCTTATAATATAACTTAAGACTATGGCAGGCATAACATCCAGTCCCCACCCGTTAATTTATCATTGTGAAAGGGTAAAACTACATTTCACCAATGATACATTTTTCGCCATGCCGGGAATCTAACCTGGGACCCTTACTAAGAATTCAAAATGGAGTAATTTGGTGTTTGTGTAAAGATATTTCCTCTTCTCTTTTTGTTTGATAAATGCAACAATGCCGAAATTTTACTCAATTTGTGCTAAATTTTGTGTGTAACTACTACTCTAAAAGAAAGAGTTAATAAGTGTTCCACAGCAGTATAGAAGAAACATGTGACACTGACCTGAAGACTGTTGCGGATCTGCGTTACGTTTTCGGTTGCAAAGAAACACCACTAAGGTTAGAACCACAAGCAGACTCACACCTCCCAACACAGCCCCAATTACCACATATAACTGGTTATTGGTAGATTCCACTGTGGGCCCACTAGGAGTCACCCCTTGCATAACAGACTTCTCTGTCGGATTACCTGAAAACAAACACATTTTTTCTTGTGGTTAGTGTTGATAATATTTTACTTACAATGTTATTACTGCTATTTTATAGGTAATGATAGTATCTATAAAAAGTTACATCTGAAGTTCATACAACTAGGCGTAGGAACGTGTGAAAGTAGATCTAGTAGCTTTTATAGTTATTATATTATTTGGACACATTGCCCTACCTATATAAATTGAACTACATCTTAGAGTATGCCTGGAATCAAAGGGGAGTCCACTTTCTCAGTCAATGTACAAAAAAAGACAAACTAAAAAAGAGATTGGGTTTTGAAGGAGAGAAAATTACAGAATGTCTAGCTGTTGAAGGTTTTGATGGTAGTAAAACAGCGAGGATGAAACCATGCACGACTAATTCAATTGCTAACCAACCTAGGGTTTTAATGGTGAGGATGGTACTGAAGTCCGAGGCTCCCACGATGGTGAAGCTCTGTATCTTGATGTCGTAGGAAGTGTCTGGGAGAAGATGTGTGATGTTGAACGAGCGGGTCGTCTCTCCCTCTACCGTGGCCTTCACATAGTCCCCAGCACTGCTTGTGGCTCGGTAATAGACGTAGAAGCCGTCCACAGGGCCATGGGAGGAGGGAAACTGGAACAGTTAAGTGATAATTGGGGATAGGACATTGACAATGCCCTTTTGGCGGGTTTTCTTAGGTTAAATAAAATTGATCGTACCAGAATGTGTGAAGTATACTTTTTCAATTTGAGGCAAACTCGAATCGAATATATGAAATATTCTCAAAGCTGAATTAAAGTTTAAATATGTTTTGTTAATTGTTTTATGCGTAAAAGCTTTGTGGTTATTAGTTATATAACTTGAAGCATATAACCTGAATGGGTAGTAAGACGCGGTGCTAAAAAAAATACACACACACATAACTTGATGCACTAAAATCATCTATGAAATATTTTATTGCACAAGTGTTAGGTAATATTTTATTTTAAATCTGATAAATTAACAACTGAGAATTACAATAATTGAACATAAGAATATTTTAGCTGTAAAATGGTTTTATTTACAAGGCTTTATAATTGTCAAAGGTGATTTTTTTAGCAAAGTTGAAGTTGATATTTGTATCGAAGAAAAGTCAACGTTTCAAAGTTTTACACACCCCTAGTTTTGGGAATATTTCATATATTCAATTTGTCTTGCCAATGAATTGATAAAGTGGACGTTGCTCATTGACGATCATCCCAAGGTTTACCAGTCGAGCTTTACCTGCCAGAAGATCTGAATGACAGAGGGACTGACAGCCTGAGTGTGTAATAGCGTGGGAGAGTTCTTGAGATGGGAGCCTCGATGAAGATGGAACCGAGCGGAGTTAGGGCCCAGCTGGTTGTCGTTGTTGGAATAAACGGCAGCAATACGAAACCTGGACAGAAAACATCTACAATGATATAACTACATTAAAAGCAATTGAACAAAGGAAATTAGAATTATGTGCAGTATTATTTTTAGATAATAGAAATGGAACCCTCAAATCTTTAAGGATATTTGAGATTTGAGGATTTAAGAAAATTTCAATTTTGACTCAATTCTTGAAAAAAATTTTTTTTTTCCAAGTGAAATTTGTCTAAGAGCTCTAATATTGCTTATTGGTAGTTCAGAACCAATTATAATTACAGGATGAACTTTACCAACCAGGCTCCAGACCAGTAATATAATACTTAACTGAATTTATGAATTTATGAATCGTCAGTGTCTTGTAACACTGGGACATAAGTATGTTACATAAGAGAGACAGTTCCCTCGTAATAATGAAAGCCTGAAGCAACCAAGCTATTCAGAACAGTTCACAATAAGTTTAAAATATGTTTCAAAAGTCAGCTTTGCTTGTGTTACATACCAGTAAATAACATTTAGCAAAGCATGAGTAAGCATGACATATCTTATAAGCTATAAATTAGTAAATTATTATGCACAAAACGAGGACAAAGGGGTCTTGTGTCCGGACCGGAGAGCCTTTGGAGAGTGTTTTGATAGATGATGGCAAGGACTATCAAGAAGGACTTATGTATTTCTTGTTCAGGACAAGGTGGAGTAGTTCACCGATATAGACGTGTTCAAGGACTGTTTGAGCTAGTTTCTACCACTGCTAGACAGACCTGTAGGTGTGGCCTGGCTCGAGACCGTCCACCTCATAGCTACGGATGTGAGGTGGTATGTCCTCGTTGTTTGTCTTCCAGCGAGAGCTCTTGCCCTGAGTCCCGCGGCTATGTGGGCCCCCTCTCCGCCTACCCATCTCTCGGTGTTGCACCTTGAAGAATTGGATGGGAAGGCCTGTGTTGTCCGGTACATTCCACCGCACCATTACAGAGGTATCAGTCAGTCGAGTGATGTTGGGGCGGGACGGGGGGATCATCACGGCTACAACACGCATTCGTTCTTGTTGCATGACAACAATATCGAGCAACACAAAAAAGTTAGGATATAGAAAGAATATGTTCGTACAATCAATTCCACACACATAGCAAAGCTCGGGACAGCGAAATGATCTAAAGGATATAGCCACCTAAAATATATTTTAAAATTTTAAAAATGACATCAGGACAATACCAATTGAATAAGAGTGCTAAGCCAAGGGTCCTGGGTTTAGTCCTGTGTACAAGTGCCATTTTTTAAATGTACACAAAAGTAAGAACATCAAACTTGTATATAGACCTTTATCTCGATTCTTGGCTCTCAAATTCCAGTAAATGAATTCCGGTATCCAAAAGAAACAGCAATATTAATAAGAACTGGGTCTATTTTTCATTGTGAGCATTATTAGCTTTTTTGCCATTTCATTTTAGTACCAGCAATTTGTAAATGTACTCTACATGACCTGTATGTTCTTGGAACTGTGTGTAAATAAAACGTGGCCATTTTATTTTAAAATGTTTCCATCTTTTAGTTTTTCCTTCCACATTATGGTGGTATTGTATATAAATAAATAACAGGTTGGTATTATGGAAAAAACAATTGAACTTGTTAATGATGAAACATCTGAAACAAGTTTAAAAAGTATGAGCTTGAAATACATTTATAAATTAGTGTATACTAATTATTTAAATTCTGAACATAGATATGCATTACATTTATTTATAACTGAGGTAGTTACAAAGGCAGACGACATCAAGTGCTGAAAAAGGGGCGGTTAAAACGTAACATGACTCTAGAGAGTTATCACACGAGAAACGAGTCCTTCGTCGCCAGATTATTTATAAAAGAGAAATGGTCACAGGAAAACACTCTCGACTTTTGGCGATCATTTCAATAAGCTTGTGACCAGATGTGGGCTAGAAATGGAAAACAACTGCACAGAACAGAAATGCACTTGCATTCCTATAGCGAGTATAAAAATCCCATTATTTGCCTAATCTCACAACCAAGGATTGAAACCTCGCCTCCAGGGTCAACATAGATAACACCAGCACACAACTAGCTTTGTGCATGATCAAAGTGCAAGCTCACCGTTTCCTTTGTGTTTCCTGTCTTTACGACCCTTTCCGTCATGTTTCCCGTGCCCTCTGCCCTCGATAGGAGCCGGGGTAGGGAGGTTCAGTCTGTTACCGTCAAAGGGCTCTGCACATAAATAATACATTACATTATAATTTTACTCTTTATTGGATTGCATATTATACACCCTTGATCCCACTTTAAAATACATTTTCATCTTTCTTTAAATGATTAACCTTAAAAATGTTACAGTAATCATGTTAAGAAGTCTCTCGATTATTATAAATGTTCAAAAAACATATTTTGACAAATAGTGGCCATACATATATTATGTAATGCACTTGTTGGGGGGTTCCATCATAGCGTAAAGCTGAGTGACATCAGGGTGGAGAGGGGGTTAGGCTAGCGTAATGTAACCAAGTTTTAGTTTATAAAACAAACAAAAGGATGCAACGCCTGAAGACAAAGGTGTGCAGTGGTTTCCCAAAGAACAAGTTGAGGTACAGGAAGCCACCAACTTGACTCACGGAACCAGTCCAAAGGAAATAACGCTAATCACAAATGTAAATTAATGGTTACAACCAACTTGGTCGGAAGATGTTTTAAAAATGATCTAGTCATGTATAAATTTAAGCTTTTTCACATATTTAAAATTGTGTTTTTTTTTTGTAAATACAAATAAAACTGTTTGACCAGAAATTGCATCCTTTATTCAAAATACTATTTATTTTTAAACTTATAAGATTCAAAGTGAAAATAACTAGTCCAAAAAACAACAACTGCCCATTCAAAAATAACACAAGGGGGAAAATGTGCTTTTTTTAATAGTAAGTGTTACATAATCTAAGGGTGGGAGGGGGTTGCCAAAGCGTTATAGAGCATGATATGGGGTGAGGGGAGGGAGATAAAAAAGGCCTAAAATGTGTTATGTAATATATGAATGGCTCCATACACACCAAAGAAATGTTTGTTATATTTGATTATGAAGATAAATTGTGTCAGGATTACAAGAATTCTGCTCAGGTGAAAGGGTAACCGAGAATTCAATCATTTGGAACATTTATTTTTAGGCCTACCTAATTTTACAAAATATATCCTTATACAGCATGCCCCGACTGTTAAAAGTTGTACTTCAAGTATTCAGCCAGGAATACAGAATTGATCTATAGGACCAGTTTACAAGTTATCCCAATGAAAACAAAACCCACTTTCGAAAGCCACACCATCGCCGCCTGGTGTCAGAGATTCATCCAAGGGCTGAGCCATGACGGGTTTGGGCAACACTTGTAGCATCGCCGAGCCGTAGCGAGTGCCGAGAGGGTTCGAAGCGAAGCACTGGAAGATCCCAGCATGACACTTCTCCAGCTGAGAAATATGGAGTTTGCCCCCTGCACCCAGAGAGACAGTAACAGAGAGAGTTTGGATGTGTTACTACGCTTTACCTAAACATTAAATAACTGTACATAACTAACAAACACTGTCATAAAGCACAATTTACTTTTACTAATGAGTTTTACCAAATCAAATAAACTCAACTTACAAGAGGAACCCAGTTTACTGTGGCTAGAAAATATTTTAGAAGGTTATTTCCTAACCTTTCGCCAGTTGAATAACCCTTCCAGGGCCATGAGCTAGCCAACATAACTCTTTCAGCCTCTAATAAAAAAAAAGAAACTGATGCCAGCTATTTGTAAATATAAAGGGTCATTTCATTACGAATTTTAATAAGGTTCTAGTGGTAAGCTAAACATTACAATAAAAGAGAGAAAAAACGGTTTTTAAAAGTTGATGACATAACGTCAACACTTGCATTAATTAGTTTGTCAGGCTTACTACTATCATAATATATTTTATGATTTGTAAAACACAGTGGTTCGTCTTGTATCCCCTATACATCCTTTGCGTACCTCTGGGGGTACATGTATCACAGTTTGAGAAACATTGCTTATTTCCAGGCTTTAAAACGTAAAACAAACATACCCATAAATAAACAATCCACAGGAACAAAATAATAATTTCTGAGAGGTATTAGAAGAAGTAAATGGTTCTGATGAATATTCAAACTGTTGCTGTTGTATTAGATTAACAGGTTAGTGAACTTACCATAGAAAAGGCGTTCACATACATTTCCCCTCAATATGTAACCAAACCCAGACAATTGTCTCGACCAGAAATAATCATCTCGTTCTCGATCCTTTGCTTCCAAGCAGGCCTATACACACCAGTAATTTCTTTAAAAATTATATATTTATCTATATTCAAACCTTATGAAAGGTTTGAACAGGTAACGGCAGAGTTACAGCAACAATGATCAACCTCAAACCATAGTCCAGTCAGTATTCTTTAAGCTTCTCTTCTGCTGAAGATGGGCCAGAAGGGGCTTGAGGTGCCCCGAGAATTGATGTAATAAGTTTTGTTGTATCTTTATAAAGTGAATTTAGAAGTGTACATTTATCTGGTAAGTGTGTAGACCTTCCCCTTCTATAAATATTTATTAAATACAGCCGAGAGGCACAGTTGTTTTTTCTTGGTTCCTCCTAAACAATGACAACCTACCAGTGATCCGCATATGAGAGTCATTCTGGAGAGGCTCTCCGTTGAGTAGCCAACTGACTAGAGGGGGTGGACTGCCCTTCACAACACACTCCATGGTCACCTCCCCGCCCTCTTCCACAAGAGAATTCTTTGGCTCGTGGACAATCTCCGGGGGCTCTGGGACAAGTAAATTGTACACAGAATCAATGTCTTGTTCCTACAGTGACAGAATGCAAAGTTACTGGTGCTTTTTTGTAGTTGCCATGTCTCACTAACTGTTATGGTTATACACATATGTACTAATTATGTTAATGTGTTAGCAGGTAGGAAGGTTGAATATAAGAAGTGTAAGTGCAGTTGCATGAAGGGAAAGTGGAAAAGCATTTAGGAAAACTACCATCCGTACACACAACCGGGATTCAAACCCAGAGCTCCCCTTCATGACAGTCCAGTTTATTGCAACTGCGGCACTTTAGACCAATTAATCACCATTGAAGGTAAAACTATTTTTTTTAAATCCACATTTTATTATCTGTTCAGGTTATGTGTAATACTAGTCCCGAACAGTGAACTAATGTAGTTAAACATGACCAGTGAATTATGGTATTAATCACAGCTGGAGCCTTCAATCACAACAATTCAGGAGGTTCCTGGCACAAATTTTTCCTGATGTATGTAAATTACTGATAAATAACAAGGGAAAAAAAATGTATATATTGTGTTAACTTGTAGGAATGTTTGCCAGTTTAAAAGAGTTACCTTGCAGATACAACATAACGACGTGTTTGAGGCGCTTGCCAACGCCGTTATTCATCCCACACACGTAGGTACCCTCGTCCCCCTTCTCCAGATTCCACAGCAGGAGTCCGCCAGGGTGCAGTTCTGTTCGGTTACGTGGCAAGGAGCCCCCGTATTTAAGCCAGGTCACTCGAGGAGGGGGATTACCCACCGCGCTGCACTCCAAAGTTATGTTTGACCCTGAAAACAACACATAATTAGGCCACCCCCATTTTACTGTTCAAAACTCAAAAACCCTTTCATAAGTTACATATCAGCAATATAAAGTGTTCCCAGGCTGTGGCCAGGTCAGTTTCGTAAAATGCATCCATCTTCCTCCTTAATTTTTTTTCAATTCTTTCACTCACACGCTTTATTTTATCTGCTCTTTGTACTCTACATATTTAATAGTTAAATAATTGTATTATATTTGGAAGAAGGTACAAGAAAGGTGGATAAAAACATATAAAAGGGATACCAACACAATATGGCGTTTACAATGAAAAGAAGGACATTGTTTACACTTTACACTGCTGTCATTCGACAAAGAGGTCATGGCTGCCTCTTGAAGAAAATTGATAATTACCGCTCAATCTCCTGACCTAGGTTTCATTCTGTCGGAACTTGTTAGAAGGGAGTGTGAAATGAGCAACGCAACTTCCTAAAAGAGGAAACCAAAAAACCCAAGAAGAGAGAAAATGGAAATCGCATAATCTAAATACAGAACTACACAGAGTATTTTTACACCACTAATCGTTAGCATTTCTCTTTAATATGTACCTGAGTTTTAAAACTTTATATCCTTCCAATAGGTCATGAGCTACCTGCAGTTATTAAAAAATATATGTATTCAGCGCAGATGTAATTCACGATAATGTTTGCTCAAGAAGTTGTCAGATGCAATCTTTATCTTGACATTTGTTCTTGATATAACAAAATTGTTCTTAAAATCATCAAAAGCTGCTTTCTTTTCTTTACTTTCTAATTCTTAATGTTTCTTCTTTTGACCTTTCTCGTCATCTTCTTTAAGTCTCTTTTCTCTCAACTTGGTCTCCTCTAATTACTGATGATACTTATTGCATTTCTTCCCTGGACAATGAGCTATTTTGTTATTGGAACGCGTCTATGACATTCAATCGTATATTCAAAGTTCTTTCATCAACAGCTGTCTGCTCAGTAATCATGTCCAGAAGTTGAGAAACCTCTCTCAACATTTCAATTACCATCTGGTAATAAAGACACGCTTTAGCTACTTTTGTTGTTTTCTCTTATCTTGTGTCATTCGTTACATTCTGTACTTCAAAAACTTATTTCCAAAATGTTTCAAAGTTTCCGTCATAGATTCCTAAGAGTGTTTCTGCTCTAATTATCTTCCCCGCATCGATCAGGCAGGTTGTGTGGACATCTATGACACTTCACAAGTTTTGCTTCACTGCTGGTAGTGTTACGAGAAATTAGTATCCCTCAAAAATATCAATCATATAATATATATTTTTATTTAATATTTAGCATCGTGTCTTACTACCCGTTCGGGTTATACGCTCTACATACTAATTATTATGCTAATGGATTAGGAGTTGGGAAGGTTGAATTAAATGAAGTGAACCCACATTTGCATGGAGGGAGAGTGGAAAACCATTTAGGAACAACCCCCC
>CABFVX010000788.1:199243-212537 GCA_902151425.1 Timema shepardi
ACCCCCCCCCCCCCCCCTGGCTACGGCCGTGAAATAAAATATTGCTAGAATAGAAGCAAAGATTTTACTTTTCTTCTCAAGGTGATATCATCAGTTGTTGAATATCTGTCAAGGATGTCCTGGAATTTAATGACAACTTTTTATCTTAATTTAAAAAGTTTCTTATCTAATGTCGCCATGCTCATGACAGATATTCAACAACTGTTGATATCATCATGGGAATAAAATTTAACTTTTGACCAAAAGAATGTTTTGCTATAAAAAGTGCAAAAAAAAACCCACCATTTCTCATGTTCCCTACATCCCCCCTTTGATCTGAAATGAAAACTATTATTGAAGAAGTGATTTTCTGTGTTTCCAATTATTCAACAGTTTCAACTAGAAAAACCTTTCTTACAGTCTCAGCGCAAATAACACCAAACAAATACAACATTTACAGAATGTGAGTCCTTGTTCCTACCTGCAGCGAGGGGGGCTGCAAAGAGGAGCAGACCGAAGCACAGCCCCATGGCTGTCTGCGCCATGGTCCCCACTGGGGCATTCCTGGAAAAAACATCATTCTTCTTGAGAGACTATTCACTGTTATATTAGGGGGTTAGTTTGTATAAAGATTATATTAAATAGAAGTAATAAAAAAGTGTGAATATTTTAAACGTAGTTTTTTATATGTTTTTTTTCAGTAAAGAGATATTTTTTAATATTTTCAAAATATATGGAGGATTAATGCTAAAAAAATATAGTTCTGAAAATTAAAACACGAACGAGTCAGAAACAAATTAAAAAACATACTTTATGGTGGCAGGAGTGAGAGAGAAGATGATTGGCGAAGGCAGGCCAACTATTAACAAAGCATATGTTGTGTCCAGGACAGCTAGAAGCTAGAATACCTTTGCAAACATGTATTTTGTTTCATATTAAAATATTTAAACTGAAAACTATTATCAAAAACAAATAGTTAAAGAGTAAGTTATAGGATTGGTAGGTAGCGAAGAAGAGTTATCATGGTAGGACATATACTGAGACAAGATAGTTGGACGAACATAATTATATAAGATGTGGAAAGTAGAGAAATTCATGAGAGAGACCAAGATTGGAGAACAGGAATCAGATGGAGGACATGAGAGAGACCAAGATTGGAGAACAGGAATCAGATGGAGGACATGAGAGAGACCAAGATTGGGGAACAGGAATCAGATGGAGGACATGAGAGAGACCAAGATTGGGGAACAGGAATCAGATGGAGGACATGATAGAGACCAAGATTGGAGAACAGGAATCAGATGGAGGACATGAGAGAGACCAAGATTGGAGAACAGGAATCAGACGGAGGACATGAGAGAGACCAAGATTGGAGAACAGGAATCAGACGGAGGACATGAGAGAGACCAAGATTGGAGAACAGGAATCAAACGGAGGACATGATAGAGACCAAGATTGGAGAACAGGAATCAAACGGAGGACACGCTAGAGACCAAGATTGGAGAACAGGAATCAGATGGAGGACGTTGTTGGCAGAAGAAGGAACAAAGATGTGAACAAAATGTGTCTCAGGATAAATAAAAGCGGAGAACTGCAGTCAACCAACCTCAAGATTAGAGACCTAATGATGATATCTGTCCCTTAAGATTAGAGAAAGTCACTAGAGAAAGCTTCTACAAGAGTCACTTCTTTCCTGCGATCACCTTTCTTTCTCCACACTCCTCCACCTCCATTATGAAGACCCTCCTCTGTCCCTCCTGGCCTGTACATCACTCCTTTGCACTGCTGCGACTCACCTGTGCTCTGTTTATTACCTTGGCTACCCGTCATAACCACCCAGCTAAACAATATCTCGGCGTTGTAAGATATCTGTACAGTTAGTTATTCTCTCGTACAACCTAAATAGCCGAGCATCCGACATGGGAAGTTAAACGAGTGCTATTTTGGAAAAACAATTGTGAAATATAAAGCAAGCAATATTGTATGGATAGTAATATTAATAAAAAATATCAACACACTCTCTAGAAATAAGGATATATAAGGGCATTATTTAAAACTAGCTTAGAGCATGTACACTCAAACACGTTCGCTGAGGATGTGTGCTCAACCATAGGTCCATGGTTCGATGCTGGATGGCGCTAACAAATATAGTTACTATTTGTTTAAAAGGTCATCCCGGTACCAAACTAGAGAATATCTAGTATATAGGGATAGGTATATGATTCTAGGTTAAGTTGGTCCGTAAATAAGTGTATGCTCTGTATCCCAACATTACACACCTTGCTAGGCCAGAAATGTCGATATTTGCGTACAAAGATCAACCTATTTACTGATAAGATATTTTAGTGCCTTTCCGGGGTCTGATGAGAGTTCTCCCAACACAGACCAGCGTCCCGACGCCCGTGTGGTCCAGAGTACTTTAGAGGACTGTAACCAACTGTCGTCTGATGAGAGCTCTACCAACACAGAGACCAGCGTCCCGACACCCGAGTGGTCCAAAGTACTTTAGAGGACTGTAACCAACTGTCGTCTGATGAGCGCTCTCCCAACACAGAGACCAGCGTCCCGACGCCCGTGCGGTCCAGAGTACTTTAGAGGACTGCAACCAACTGTCGTCTGATGAGAGCTCTACCAACACAGAGACCAGCGTCCCAACGCCCGAGTGGTCCAAAGTACTTTAGAGGACTGTAACCAACTGTCGTCTGATGAGCGCTCTCCCAACACAGAGACCAGCGTCCCGACGAGACGCCCGTGTGGTCCAGAGTACTTTAGAGGACTGTAACCAACTGTCGTCTGATGAGAGCTCTACCAACACAGAGACCAGCGTCCCAACGCCCGTGTGGTCCAGAGTACTTAGAGGACTGTAGTCAACTGTCGCCTGATGAGAACTCTTCCAACACAGAGACCAGCGTATCGACGCCCGTGTGGTCCAGGGTGTGTGCCACACTGTGCCCACACAATAGACCCTCGATCCTAACAGAGACCACCCGGGACGACATTGTTCGTCAAGCATCGCGCGGCTCTTGTATCAGACCGCACTCACAGCTGATTCTAGAAAGATGGACGCGAAGAAGATAAGGTGGATGCGTGGTTCAGGAGGTCCAAGGCGCTCGTGGCCCAAGCATGGAGGGGATTTTGAAGGGCTTCTTCCCGGCATCTCGTGTTTGCTATTGCTATTGTCTCACCCCCTTTGTGATTGTTAGCTTGAGTAGCAGTTATCCGCACCATGCACTTCCTGATCACGAGTGGAGTGAAGGGGGCTGTAAGGTTTCACCATGAGACCACCTACACGAGCAAGGGTGCTTATAATAGATTATATTACTGTGTAACTACATACCTAGATCACAGATAGGTCAGCCAGTAGCAGTACATGTCACGAATAGGTCAAACAGTAACATAGGTCAATCAGTGAGAGAGCCCACAGATAGGTCAGCCAGTAGCAGTACAGGTCACAGATAGGTCAGCCAGTAGCAGTACATGTCACGGATAGGTCAGCACAGTAGCAGTACATGTCACGAATAGGTCAAACAGTAACATAAGCCAATCAGTGAGAGAACCCACAGATAGGTCAGCCAGTAGCAGTACAGGTCACAGATAGGTCAGCCAGTAGCAGTACATGTCGCGGATAGGTCAAACAATAACATAGGTCAATCAGTGAGAGAGCCCACAGATAGGTCAGCCAGTAGCAGTACATGTCACGGATAGGTCAAACAGTAACATAGGTCAATCAGCGAAGAGAGCCCACAGATAGGTCAGCCAGTAGCAGTACAGGTCACAGATAGGTCAGCCAGTAGCAGTACATGTCACGGATAGGTCAAACAGTAACATAGGTCAATCAGTGAGAGAGCCCACAGATAGGTCAGCCAGTAGCAGTACATGTCACGAATAGGTCAAACAGTAACATAGGCCAATCAGTGAGAGAGCCCACAGATAGGTCAGCCAGTAGCAGTACATGTCACGGATAGGTCAAACAGTAACATAGGTCAATCAGCGAGAGAACCCACAGATAGGTCAACCAGTAAGATCGGCCCTAGATAGGCCAGAGTAACATAGATCACAGATAGGTCAGCAAGTAACAGTACAGAGATCACGTGGTACCGACCATCCAAATGAGGAATATAACAAGTTTTGAGTGTTTGTTTACAGATGAGCTGCTTTTCTCGGTAAATAATTACGTATATTTCAAACTTGAAGAAGAACGGTTTTGTTGAGTTCACACTTGGATATATAAGCTACAATAATAGAGAGTTACAACAACAAAATATGGAGAGCTATCTACTTTCAGAGTGCTGCCGGCATAAATTGCAAGAGAGGAGATCTTAAAATTTGAGATCATTAAAGAAAGCGCGTTAAATCCTATAAACATGAAAATTACGAGCGTGCTAACATTCCAAGTAGTCGTTCTGAAGCTATTACTCTAAATTACACCCCATTACCCAGCTCTGAGCATGGAAACACGAGAAGCAAAAAAACAACATATAAGGTGTGGAGGGGGAGGGGGGGGGAGAGAAGATCCAAACATAAATCTTAAAAAATCTTTCACTAAACACAAATAACTTAAAGCTAGGTCTTTGTCTTCGAATCACTTCACATGAGTTTCAAAGTTAGGGAGAAATACCACGGAAAGTTTCACCGCGGTAACACTGACGATGCCTCCACACTCCTTCCCCCCTCCGGCAGGAAACTGGAGGTCGGACCGTGCGTTTTGGGAATACGTCCAAAAACTCCCTCGGTCCCATTGTTTTAACTATTTCCTGTAGGTCCCCCACTTGGCGCCTCTTGCTCCACCCAGACCCGACACGTCAGTTCGCTGACAGAGGTGATTATAGTACCTCACAAGAGTCGAGCCCGGGACAAGTGGCTCCATAGTATGATCCTGGTGGAAAGAAACTTTAAGAAAATACAAACTTTTCCCCGGTCACTATTGGTGCTATTCACTATGTTTGGAAAATAGGCGCAAGAGTAACTTAAGAAAGTGGAAAGCTTCAAGTACTTAGGAAGAGAGGGAGAGGAAACGAGAGGGAAATTGGGAAGAGTGGGAGAGGAAACGAGAGGGAAATTGGGAAGAGTGGGAGAGGAAACGAGAGGGAAATTGGGAAGAGTGGGAGAGGAAACGAGAGGGAAATTGGGAAGAGTGGGAGAGGAAACGAGAGGGAAATTGGGAAGAGTGGGAGAGGAAACGAGAGGGAAATTGGGAAGAGTGGGAGAGGAAACGAGAGGGAAATTGGGAAGAGTGGGAGAGGAAACGAGAGGGAAATTGGGAAGAGTGGGAGAGGAAACGAGAGGGAAATTGGGAAGAGTGGGAGAGGAAACGAGAGGGAAATTGGGAAGAGTGGGAGAGGAAACGAGAGGGAAATTGGGAAGAGTGGGAGAGGAAACGAGAGGGAAATTGGGAAGAGTGGGAGAGGAAACGAGAGGGAAATTGGGAAGAGTGGGAGAGGAAACGAGAGGGAAATTGGGAAGAGTGGGAGAGGAAACGAGAGGGAAATTGGGAAGAGTGGGAGAGGAAACGAGAGGGAAATTGGGAAGAGTGGGAGAGGAAACGAGAGGGAAATTGGGAAGAGTGGGAGAGGAAACGAGAGGGAAATTGGGAAGAGTGGGAGAGGAAACGAGAGGGAAATTGGGAAGAGTGGGAGAGGAAACGAGAGGGAAATTGGGAAGAGAGGGAGAGGAAACGAGAGGGAAATTGGGAAGAGAGGGAGAGGAAACGAGAGGGAAATTGGGAAGAGAGGGAGCAGAGATGAGTCCCAGCAGTATAAAGGAGTGATGCACAAGGTGTAAGGTGTTTTATGTCCCAATATTGCAGTAAGCATCATAAACCTGGGGATGAAGGAAAGGATACAGGCTAGGAGGGACAAGGATGGACAAGGTGAGAGAGAGGATAGAGAAGGGGAGATGGAGGTGGTATGAACATGTGAAGAGGATGGAAGAGTGTAGGATTCCAAGGAGGATGCTCGGAATGGAGGTGGTAAGGACATGTGAAGAAGGGTGGAAGAGGGGAGGATTCCAAGGAGGATATACAAAATGGAGTGGAGGTGGCGGGCAGGAGGCCAAGTGTAAGACCCACGGACAGGTGTACAAAGTGATTGCGGAGGAGTGTGGAGAGGAGTGGAGGAAGGAAGGTGGTGGGAGGACATAAGAAAATGGAGAGGCTTACGCTCGAGAAAGACCCTGCCAGTGGCAGGAAACTGTGTGATGATGATGATGATTAGTGTTATTTCATAGGAAGTAAAAAGTTGGCCAAATTCCTGAAGGAGATTTTAACCTAGTTGAAAGAAAATACGAAGCCACAATCGACATTGGAGTTACACCTTTACTTACTCTCGATAGACGTTGCTTTACGGATTTTTTTATCGCTCAAGAAAACATCCGTTGACCCCGGCTGGGTTTGAACTCGCGAACATCGGGTGCTGAGGCGAGAACTTTAACCCAAGAACATACCGAGGTCAACTATAATATCAAATAACCCCCACAATATATGGTTTGATTTCTTAGGATCAAATCAACCGAGATAGGAGTGCCCAATTCATTATTTTCGCACCAAAACGTAGCACAAATAATTGAGATGTACGGCACATCCAACTTTTAGAAGAATTGGTACATTACAAACACGATGTTTGGGACTAAAATGATAGGGATAGGAAACTTAATAAACAACTTTTCAATGGAGTTGAACCAAAGTTGGAAAAAACAGCCCTTCAAAGTAAGTAGAGAGCGGCTGCACATTTTTTTTTAAAGCATTATATTTGGATTAAAAACATACAGTCAACTCACGATTCTACGACCTTTCACGGTTCCCTGGAAAAGGGTCGTTATTTCGAAGGGGTGGTTATTGGAATTTTAACAGATTTTGTTCCACCCCTGACCTTCATACGAAAAAATTGCATTTTTTAGACAATACGTGAAAAAGTAAATAAAATAAAACCTACCTATTTCTTGAAGAAGGTACTCCTTTCACTCATTTCGTCAAAATTATAAGTTCGTATCAAATTAAAAAAAATAGCGTGGGTCATCAAAAATCGTTCACAAAATCCAACCAAAAACGTAACCAAATCAAAATAACAATGTTAAACAATAGCATGGGTCGTCAAAAATTGTTCACAAAATCAAACCAAAATAGTAACCAAATCGAGAATCGAAATAACAATGGCAAAAGCAAGCCTGGCACGTGATGTAGCGGCAGTCGCGCGCGGGGAAACATTGTCTTGCTTGTGGGAGGGGGTGGACAGAGTCAAGTGATATTGGCTGGCATTGATGAGGTGGTGTCTTTTTATATACCTGACCCACCCCAGTTACTAGTAATACAGCGTTCACAAAGATAATTGCAAAGCAGCGACCTAAATAAATACAACAAACACATTTTACAGCCGATTTCCTTAAACTTTTCAACCTTTTCCCCCACATTTTTCGCGGTTCCCCAAAAAAGGGTCGTTACTTCGAGAGGGACGCTATTCCCGGGGTCGTAGAATCGAGAGTTGACTGTATGTACTAATCACACTAATGTGTTAGGAATGAGAAAAATTTACTTTAGAGGAAATGTACCCGCATTTATGTAGAGAGAAAGTAGAAAAAACATCAGTACATCCAACCCAGATTCGAACCCCGATCTCCCCGTCACCAGAAGTCTAATCTATTGCGGGAATAACGCCTTTAGACCAAGCAGACACCGGGGCGGGTCCGATTTGTTTGATACCATTTTAGTTTGGCTCATGCCGACTCCTAATACAGTCCAATTTTCATAGGAAGGGTATATCTTACATCTGGAAAAGTAACCAGATCTACTTTCACGTATTCATACGTCAAGTCATATGAGCTTAAGCTGTAACTTTTGATAGTTTGTATTAATATATATGAAATAAAAATAATATTATACTAAGTTGTTTTCCTTGGCTGACTGCGAAAAAAAAATGTTTTTTTAAAAATTCAATAAAAGCTCTTACTCTAAATATTATATTTAGCACCGCATCTTACTACCCGTTCGGGTTATACGCTTTAAGTACTAATTACTCTAATGGACTAGGAATTGGGAAGGTTGAATTAGAGGAAATTAACCCTCATTTACGTGGAGGGAGAGTGGAAAACCATTTAGGAAAAACTACCCCCAGTTCACCCAACCGAGATTCGAACCTCGATCTCCCCGTCCTCAGCAGTCGAGCTCAACACAAGCGCGTTAGCCAACTACGCCACCGAGGCGGGCTCTTACTCTAAAAATCGGCCTGAAGTAAGTAGAGATTTGTCATTGATTTATATTGTATTAACTTTCAATTTGGTTCAGGCCCGCATTCAACGTAAATACCTGAAGGGCGTTGTAAGTGTCCGTGTTGTGTTTTCAATAAAAACAACACCGAGCTAATGGACTCTTCTGACTATGAAACACAAGTTGACAAGCTCGTTTTGCATTCCTGGCAGGGAGGGCCCGTTTATCCCTGATCGACTGGGCAACACAAACCAAGCCAAAGGTTAACTGCATCATTAATTCAAAAAAGAACTCGTCGTCTTATTTGTCAAACGATATTTACAGCTTTAGATCCGTTTAATAGGAACGAAACAAACATGTTACTGAAAATAAAATAAAAAGTTGGAAATATATAATGGCGCACTAACCAATAACTACCTACAAGTCGTATGAATAATGTATTTAGTAGATGTATTTTAATTTTTAATGTGTCAGGAATGTATTACACATGTTAACATAGGCGGGCCTGTGAGAAATGAGTATGCTAAGACATCATTAAAACCTTAAGGTCTTTCTTGCTAATACCAAAGTTAGTAGAACTAACACCTTCTCACCAAATCCTAACAAAGCTTCGGATGAACACACCTTTACCGTGTCTCGCTGCCCGTCCACATTAGTACTAACTCCGCTAATATGTTAGGTGTTATAAAGGTTGTCACACTGTCCACCCCTGAATGTACTCGTACACTGGTACATCAAAGAGACTGTCTCATTGTCCACCCCTGAGTGTCGGTCTTCCTAACTAACGTCCGCCTCAAGACACGAGCTAGCGAGCGCTCCAACCAACCATTGCTGCGAGTCTGACGGATCTTGAAATTCTTCTTTTCCCTTACTAAGCTGCGCGCGGCAAGTTTATCATCGTTCAGGTGGCAGTCCAAGGTCGCCCAGGCGCCACGGACCCCTCAATTTCCCTCTCGCCTCTTAAACAGCTTAACAAGTATCAAAGTCAGCTCGGATGCACGTAACTAGCTCCGCCGAGAGTTGACGGAGCACAGGGTCGAAAGGTGGCGGCCACTACTATCTTCTCTTATAATGGTTAAAATAGCTCAAACCGGATCCGAACCATTACCTTGATTATTAAAATAAGTATCCGTCGTCACACAGCTCACAAGTGATCTCAAATGGAGCGGAATAATGTCGTCTCGCAAAGATAAAAGTTACTCTAAAGTAGGGGTTCTTAACCTTTTCACGGATCACAGAGCCCCCAGTGGATTGCCCACTGTCCCCGTAGTCCCCTAACCAGACTGATGTCGTCATCATCATCATCATCCCCAGTCCTCTTAGCATAGTGTCTACTCAACTTGACCAATAAAATTCCCAACTTTTCTCCTGATTTCCCCCCCATCATTTCCCAAAATTCCCGACTAAAAAGTATGTCACATCCGTTTAATTCCCCCTCCCCCTCATTTTTCTATTAATATTTTTTTATGGATAATAATAAGTTTTAAAATTTAAATAAACATTTTTATAAAATTTATTACATTGCTACAAACAAAAAACTACAGTTTTAATATCAATATTATTTACTGATTTAATGATTATTATATATAATATTTTGAGTAAAGCAACATTTTCCCCGGATTTTTATTGTAATTTACCAAATTCCCGATTTATTTCCGTTTTTTAGCGATTACTTCAATCTGCCGGCTAGTTCCCGTTTCCCCGGATCGATATGACTAAAAGACGCGTAATAGCTCTACATATGGCTACAGTAGCCCCATGGCTTCTTTGGTGCTGACTGACAGCTTTAAATAGTTACCAGACCAAATTATGTATCCCTACTCCGAACCATATGATCTGCAAAAACATGTGTTTAGCAGCTGTCAGTCAGCACCAAAGAAACCATGGAGCTACTGTAGCTAAGAACAGCTGAAAGAAAATCACACAGATTTCCTCATTTGTATTCATAGACAAACGTTAAATAACATGCACACTGTAATATATATGGACAACAGTGATAGTGTATTATAACCTAAAAACAACTTGAAAAAGGGTTACCTGCTTCAGTGGCTGCATAGTCTAAGGCGTTAATCTCGTATTAGAATAGACTGCCGATGATAGGGAGATCAGGATTAGGGTTCTAATTCCGGTCGAGTGTATTGAGGGTGGTTTTCCACTCTCACGCAAAGCAAGTGCGGGTACACTTACTCTAAATTCAACCTTCCCCATTCCTAATCCATTAGCATAATTAGTACTCGAGCGTATAACCCGAACTGTTAATAAGACGCGGCGCTAATTAAATATAACCTGAACCGGTAGTAAGACCCGGTGAGGAAAGAAATAGTATTAAGCTTGGTTCACATGTTCGCCGAAATGGAGCATGATCTTCCGAGCGGCGCGGAAATTCACACACACTAGCACACATGAATAAACAGAGCTCTTAGAATATTATCGAGATGGTTGTTTTCTAATTATTGTTGCATAGTGAAACAAATCAACCAGAAAACGACACACACGTTTTTAATTTGGACAGTTATTTAAAACCATATCCCGACAGTAGACGCATCTGTCTACTTGTATGTCACTTTTTAGGCGCATGCGCGTATTGAGCCAAAATCTACGATCACACAGACAATAGCTTTCAATTACATATATGTATTTTGAAAAGGGAAGGAGGTCCGGCGGAAGTATTTAAAATAGAGTTATTTGGATACGAGGCCATCTTGTAGAATAAATTGAAAGTAATCGACCATCTACACTAGCTCAATAGATTAAAAATATCTAATATTATGCTATAATAATGAAGTAAAATAAATAAACAAAATTATGGTATTTAAATAACATAAAAAAAGTTTTAGATTAGATGATGCGTATATTCATTCGTTTTTATGATAGTTTTCAAGAACTAAATTGAAAAAGTTGATCAATTTTTCTTCAACAGTGATATTTTATTAATTCAAAATAGGATTCAACTATTGTATTGTTAAAAATGTTTGCCGAATAACGATATTATTTTTAGCCCATTCTTTAGATTAAAAAATTACGCCTGAACACGAGAATCGAACTCGGAACCTTTGACTTAGTACGCCAATGCTATAACCACTGATCTATTCAGTTGTCCCGTAATTAAGGTCAGTTTTCACCCGTATTTTTATCTCTATATTAAAACTATATTTTAAAGTACAATTTTTAAAAGTGTATTTTAAAGATATATACATACACTATCAAACGTTCCGATATTCGCGAATGAACGTAAAATGGAAATGTTGGTCACCCCTGTACAACGCACGATGCACTACTCTTACGCCGGTGTAAGAGGTATTGCCTAACCCGTGGCGTTCCCGGCGAAGATGGTAGTACTCTCATGAAAGCGATTCACTTGAGGGGAGGGGGTTGGGGGTATGGAAGCGTTCCAGTGTGCCCCAATATTGCCCAGGCCACGTTGGGCTTAGTACCACTTAGTTAGGCACCAGGTCCAAGTTGTATCAAATCCACGCATGTTTAAAGTTTCTGAAAAACTACAGCTCCAATTTTCATATTAAGAACCTTATCTGACAGGTAACAAAGTTACTAGATCTACTTTCACGTATTCATGCGTCTAGTATATGTGCTCTGAAGCAGTCACCTTCAACAATATTATCAATATCAATCGAATAACAACAATATGGTAAAATACGCTTCTGTGGTGAATGTTCTAAGAAGTCACTCTCGCAGTAGATTAGACTGTCGATGGCGGGGAGAAAGGGGTTCAAATCCCGGTCGGGTGTACTGAAGGTTTTCCCCCCTAGATGGTTTTCCATTCACAATTCACGCAAATGCGGGAACACTTTATCTAGATTCAACCTTCCTCACCCCTAGCCCATTACCGTAATTAGTACTTAAGTGTATAACCCGAACGGGTAGTAGGACGCGGTGCTAAATATTAATATATTAAAAAAGAGAAATGTGCTATAAGAGTCGGCCGCAAAACATAAATTTGTATTTTAAAAAGGCTGTTTGAATGAAAATTCGACTCTAATTAACACTTCCGTGCTTTAAAATGTTGTCATGTGAGTATGTGACAGATGTACTAGATTGGAGAGGTCTGTCGAGGTCACGTGTCATCAAGTGCCCAAAATATTGTACCCTCAGTTATCTGAGGAAGATAAAACTGCGAGATATCGTCCGAGCACGTTAGGACTTTCCTTGAGGGAAAACCCGCAGATGTGAGACGGGAAATGTTTAGTTATATTTCTATAGAATAATGTCAGCTGATTAGATGGAACTATACTGTAATCAAGATATGGATATCCCTAATGTCAACTTTTATACTTCAGATTAATTTCTACATCATCAAACGAGCCTCAGTGGACGCACGGTCTAACGTGCTACTCTCACAATAGACAGACTACCGATGACAGGGATATAGGTGTTCGATACCAGTCCGTTGCACTTCAGGCGGTTTTTACTAATATTTTTCCATTTTCACGGCTGCGATTCCTCTAGATTGAACCTTCCTCATCCATAACACATGAGCGTAATTAGTACAATGGCGTACAATCCAAACGTATAGTAAGACGAGGTGCTAAAAACCCAGTAAAGAAACAAATGAATGCGAACCTTTGTCGAACCGTTATGTTCATAAATGATACTTCAATTTTATATCATCCTTAAGTTAGTTAAATAATTTTAAGGTTGGCCCGACATTTGTCTCCCCACCCCCCAATGCTTCCTAACTACCCCTCTTTCACCCCCATTCACCTTCCCCCCATTTTATAACCCACTCATCTCTTAACACACTATATTTTGAAGTACAAATAGGCTCTAGGTTCCACCTCTACAATTTAACCCCTTCACCGCAAGCCACCACTGCGGAAAATTTTCTGATTCAAAATTTCCCGAAAAATGTTCATCTCTACTTTCACCCCCGCACGTTATGGCTTTCTTTGAGGGACAACCCCACAACCTTTCACCCCACATGTTATGGAACAGAAACTAACAATACATTAGTAGCTGAGGGTGAAGCGTGGTTTGTAAAGAGCTATCCTGGTCGGAGTGTAGGCTGACTCGCTGCTGTATATTATGACAAGCTCTCTACCCTAAACAAGCACTAGCCGTGGAGCACTTCATCAACTCCCGCGCGGAAACATATACTACCGG
>CABFVX010000788.1:212577-228600 GCA_902151425.1 Timema shepardi
GGGGGGGGATATATTCACTTCACTTCTATATAGTGTCACACAGGTTTAGTTTGGTTTTTATCATCGCGTCTCTACCTGTTCGGGTTATAACATTTTTATTATTATTATTAGCACCATTCGGGTTATACGTGGGTGAATATGAGATGTGAGGACCTACAGTTTAACGTGGAATCCGAACCACGGCGGAGGCCTGGCATTCCCCACATTCACAATATGTCTTGTCAGAGGTTAAGGAAGGGTTTGGTAAGCAGATAAATCTGTGCCGGGACCGAGGATTGAACCCCGGACCCCCAGTATAGAAGTCAGGTTATAGTCGCATATTAGTATATGATAACTACTCTAATGGGGTAGGGACGAGCACGGAAGCGATGTACTCGCATTTGTGTGGAAGGAAAGGGATAGGAAACAAGTCAAGTAAAACCACCCTCAGTAGAACCGACCGGGATTCGAACCCCGATATCCCCGTCACCAGTAGACCAGGCCAACACGAGAGTGACGCCTTAGACCATTCGGCCACTGAAGCTGGCCACAGTAAAGAATAATAGTCAAATACTTATTATGATACATATAAGTTTCCGTCTCTTTATTTCGGAAATATAAGACCTATAAAGTTCATAATCCGAGATTGCTTTTTGACTAATAAGTTTAATAACAATATATACTAAAATTTACTGCTGAAAATAATCAAATATATAAATAGACGTATCTTTATAAAAACCTAGATAAATGTCAACAGATTAGCATGGTTCGAATACGATTATCAACTTTCTGAACCAACTGTAATTTAAAATGTTCCATATTTCCTGTGAAAGTTGTTACTCTGGACGATATTTGTCAATTATTGACAAATAGGGACAGGGTCAAAGGTCAGTTAGATAGTGAGTGGTATGTAGGCCTACACAGCTGGACACAGTTAGTGTTCATGTCGACAGAAACTGACCACAGTCAAAGTCGGCAATTTAGTCAGCGGAAAAACCGCAACACAAGATTAGATATTAGATTAATTCAAACATCTATTTCACATTATTAAGTAAGAATATAAAATTCAAGATTTCTTATGTGTGCAAGTATTCAGAAGCGTTTTCCAACACATTTCGAATAAGTTTGTTTACTTTCCAAAGAGGAATCGCTATAACTTCGCACAATAATTTGCGACTAACAAATATAACGTCAAAAAATATAACTTACTAATCCTGCAGACAGTTCATTCGCATCCAGTGCTCTGCTTACCTAAAACAAAAGAGAGTAGCAATTATTTTAATAAAATAATGATTATATTAAATTAATAAACAAACTACAGGAAGATGGGCAACAGTTGTTTGCAAAATGAACGCAAAAAACAACCAAGAAATACAGTAGCCTCGATAATTCGAGGGAGATGGGTCCGAGACTACCCCGGATAACCAAAAACTCGGAATGTACGGAACAACATGGGAACAATAGACGGATAGCTGTTATGATTTAAAGAACTCGAGAAAAAAGTCACTAGTGGGTGCCTAAGTAGCAAAGGACCAAGCGACGCATTCCAACAAAAGGCAATTTTTTTAGGATTTATAAAAATAATTATTTAAATTATATAAGCTAATAATTATTAATTAATAAAGAGATAACATCTATAGCCTGATTTTTGTTGGAAGAACAATAGAGACAATTCAATATGTTAAAATTGTTTTAGTAACTTTATTAGCTACCTGATTTATGTTCTTCCTACCAAATTCAGGGTGTAAATATTTTATCTAATATTAAGAAGATATTAAAATATATATTGATTAACAACATAATCGCTCTCAAGGTTTTATAACATTCGGGGTCGCTTTGTGGGCGAACCACTTTAATTTGATTAAAAGTATCCGACAATATTAAGAGTACAGATTAAGGGGGTACGGGGGGAGTAGGGTTGTGTGTGAGAGTTGGAAAAGGCGAGGGGGTCCTGCGTAGCAAATTTTTTTAATTTATAAATATAAATAATTCAAATGGAGTGCAAACTAAGACAACCCGCTTCACTGGCCGCATGGTCTAAGATGTCATTCTCGCAAAATACTTGACTGCCGAATTACGGAGAGATCGGGGTTCGATCCCGGTCGGATGTATCTAGGGTGGTTTTCCACCCTACCTCCACTCAAATACGGGTACACTTCCTCTAAATTCAACCTTCCTAATCCCCAACCCATTAGAGTAATCAGTTCATATGCTTGTAACTCGAACGGGTAGTGTTTAGTATGAATATATCTAATGAGCCAGCTGTGCTCTGTTCTTTGAGTAATTAATTATATTTATCAGCACTAGATGTCAGCACCGCAGTCACCCTTCTCCCCTGATGGCTTTAGGCTCGATAAACCCGCGCTTTTCTTTAGTATAACGAGAAAAACTGTTCGAGCGTCTTTTTATTTCTCTGGACACACACTTATGAAACTCTCTCGTGTGAGATATTGATAAGTGCCCAAGAATCAAGATTGGGGCGCCCCAGATATCATCTCATCACTCCAGGTACTCTCGGCTATCATTCGCAAAGGTAGGCTCATAGTTAATTAACTGTGTTTACACCGCACAGGCTGGAGGAGGGATCGACCCCTCCCCACTTGGCAAAACACCGAACCCAATTTCAAAAAGTTGTTCCTGTTTAACGACTCGCATTTAACGAAATCTAGAACTTTGGAAATTCAAATTATCGATACTCTACTGTGGATCCAAACAAACTCCCCAAATGTACACAAAGCCGAAATATGCCAGTCTATAATAGTGCGGGCGGATAATGATAGTAGTGATGTAGGGGCTAGAGAAGGACGAAACAAAGGCAGAGGCGGCATTTCGTGAAAAGCTAGCTAGTGCAAAACAAATGTACAAGAGAACAAAGCCGAGGGCATAGGACGGCGACAAGGCGCCAGACTAGGCGAGGACAAAACTAACAATAAGAGGGTCTGAAAGGAGCAAGGAAACTATCAAATGAGGACTATGGAGGTATGTATGTGGGTACCGCATTCTGGGATGTATTGCTGTTCCCTCATTGGTCGAGAGTTGAACGTATTCTAAGATGTATTGCTGTTCCCTCATTGGGCGAGAGTTGAACGTAATTCTAAGATGTATTGCTGTTCCCTCATTGGGCGAGAGTGGAACGTATTCTAAGATGTATTGCTGTTCCCTCATTGGGCGAGAGTTGAACGTATTCTAAGATGTATTGCTGTTCCCTCATTGGGCGAGAGTTGAACGTATTCTAAGATGTATTGCTGTTCCCTCATTGGGCGAGAGTTGAACGTATTCTAAGATGTATTGCTGTTCCCTCATTGGGCGAGAGCGTGACGTATTCTATTATGTATTGCTGTTCCCTCATTGGGCGAGAGCGTGACGCTGATGCAAGCTCAGAACGTGGAAGGTAAAAGACAACACGGACTGAGAGCTATCATTAGAAATGTGGGACAAAGTTGGACAAGAAAGAAACTGCGCCCGCCCGCGTGAAAACATATTTTCTGTGCTTTCGACCGTTTTGTTCTACCCACCTCATAAATAAACATGTTCTGCACCTCTTTATTTCAAAACACGCTATAATCAAAATTACGTCAGACTGTTGGACGCCTCAAGCTAGACTCCTCGCTCACCTAATGAAGCGCTCACCATTTGATCAACAAGAGCACATGTAATCCTCACCAGGGGTACTCAAGAGTGAGTTTACACCCTCTCTCCAGGCACAGGCTAGTATATTTCCTTAATGTTCACCCTTGTCCTTTGTGTTTTGTATTACAGCCCAATTTTCAAAGTAACGAGTACCGACTTTTGTTACTATTAAAAGTGGCAGCTGCGTACCATACGACTTGACGTATGAATATGTGAAAGTAGATCTAGTAGCTTTTGTAGCTGTAACTTCCTGTGAAAATTAAACGGATAGTATAACTGTACATCTCACTAAACGCTCAGGTTAAGAGGGAAATATATTTACATTAATTGTGGCGAGAAACCATTTCACAAGAAAAAAGTTAATACACCATCCGTTCTACCAGCCTAGGGTCAGGTATATGAGCCGTGCTACCAGCCCAGGGTCAGGTATATGAGCCGTGCTACCAGCCCAGGGTCAGGTATATGAGCCGTGCTACCAGACCAGTCAGGTATATGAGCGGTGCTACCTACAAGCCCAGGGTCAGGTATATGAGCGGTGCTACCTACAAGCCCAGAGTCAGGTATACGAGCCGTGCTACCTACAAGCCCAGGGTCATGTATACGAGCCGTGCTACCTACAAGCCCAGGGTCAGGTATACGAGCCGTGGTACCTACCAGCCCAGGGTCAGGTATACGAGCCGTGCTACCTACCAGCCCAGGGTCAGGTATACGAGCGGTTCTACCTACCAGCCCAGGGTCAGGTATACGAGCGGTGCTACCTACCAGCCCAGGGTCAGGTATATGAGCCGTGCTACCTACAAACCCAGGGTCAGGTATATGAGCCGTGCTACCTACAAGCCCAGGGTCAGGTATACGAGCCGTGCTACCTACCAGCCCAGGGTCAGGTATATGAGCGGTGCTACCTACAAGCCCAGGGTCAGGTATATGAGCGGTGCTACCTACAAGCCCAGGGTAAGGTATACGAGCCGTGCTACCTACCAGCCCAGGGTCAGGTATACGAGCGGTGCTACCTACAAGCCCAGGGTCAGGTATACGAGCCGTGCTACCTACAAGCCCAGGGTCAGGTATACGAGCCGTGCTACCTACAAGCCCATACTCAGGTATATGAGCCGTGCTACCAGCCAAGGGTCAGGTATATGAGCCGTGCTACCAGCCAAAGGTCAGGTATATGAGCCGTGCTACCAGCCAAGGGTCAGGTATATGAGCCGTGCTACCAGCCAAGGGTCAGGTATATGAGCCGTGTTACCAGCCAAGGGTCAGGTATATGAGCCGTGCTACAAACCAAGGGTCAGGTATTTGAGCCGTGCTACCTACAAGCCTAGGGTCAGGTATACGAGCCGTGCTACCAGCCCAGGGTCAGGTATACGGGCCGTGCTACCTACAAGCCCAGGGTCAGGTATACGAGCCGTGCTACCTATAAACCCAGGCTCAGGTATATGAGCCGTGCTACCAGCCCAGGGTCAGGTATACGGGCCGAGCTAAATAAGATGGTTCAACAGTATTAACAGATACGTCTGACGGTAACCATGAGCAGTGCAAGTGACCCTGGCCCCGAGCAAGCCGTCGGTTGGCGTCTGTTCCAACCCATCGCATCCAAGTTGCGTGTCCAACACCTCTTTCACACACGCCCTCCTCCCTGCGGAGGCTCATTATTAAAACACAAGACGAGTCTCCTCTGCACACACAGAAAATAAATTGCACGCCCGACACCGGCTCGTTTACAGAGACAAAAGATTTCTAATTAATGTAAGAAGCTGTCGCCGAGCATTGTCCGACTGACTTCATTACAATGACAAAAGCTATGCGTTGCCGCCAATGAGACACCGCCGCACTGGTGCATGCTGGGAATAGGGGCAGGGGGAGTACTATATTTATAAACAATAGAGTTATCACAAAATCGTATACACATTTTGATGCGAAGCAGCATCCCACATTTTTTGTTTTGTTTTTATCTTTCTCGAAATCCTTAAAGGGTAGAGAAAATGTTGTGATCGTCAAAAATATCGGATTCGGGATTCTGATGTATGTCGACATTTCATGACCCCAAAAACCCGTAAAAAACTTGTTTTTTCCAATTATGTCAGTTTCTCTTTTACCGATCAGGATAAAACTTGATACCCTGGGTATTTTTCCCGAAAAAAAAAAAACTACCCCCAACGGTCACCAGGGTTTGTTTCCAACTGGTTCCACACCCTCATACTCACCATCATCACCATCATCACCATCATCTCATCGAGACATGGAAGGAAAGGATGTACGATTAGTACATTAGTACATCCCCGAACAACGGTACGTTAGTACGGGCTAATCTTTCCACTAGTGAGATATGATTGATGTAGCCCAAAGTCCCCCAGAGGGTATTTTGGAATTCTGTCCATTCCTACAGTTAAGGTTAGTTTAATCAAGGGCGAAATAAAACAAAAAAATCGATTTGACCAATATCGGTTCTGACGATTTTCATCAAAACTCGTATCTAACCACAGCTAAACATTATAAACAAAATGGCGTATCTCATTTTCCCAATATAACGACTTTGAGGGTACTTTAAATAAACGGAAATTTCCTATTCTGATCATATCTACGCAAATATTTGAGATACGAAATAACTCATTATTGCAGAGTTGTAGAGCTTTTAAAAATAAACAACTTTTACTTGAAATAATATTTGATAAAATCAATATATTTTGAGATATAATTTTCCTATGTTCGTTTTTTTACCATTATGTTTCTATAACCATGTATATTATTTCGTTTTACATACTACGAGGTATAAATATAATTTAGATAAAGTAACGAAAATGTCTGTGCAGTGCACCTTAACATTTATTATACATTCAATCCCACCGGTTTTCAAATTGAGAGGGCCGTAATTTTAGTATAACCTAACCTTGGGACCAATCTCCCAGTATACGAATAGCAAGCAGTTCAACAAGTTTGTCTTTATAGGGAATCGACTATAATAAAGAAGAACAGCCTTAGTTATATTATACATCTTTAATGAAGCTCATTTTTAATACGACTAAGAGACGTCATGGTGTCCGACTCTTTGTCAACTTACGTTCTCTGTATCAATATTATTGTGTTTACACACAAATAGGTGGATAGGTATGTAAAATTATTTCTATATTTAATACATATACAATTAATGAAACACGCTGCGACAAGGTTGCAAAACTTAGCAGAATGCTTCTTTGTTTATAAATTATTTTTAAAATGTCTGAAGATACTAGCACGGCTGGAACCTTGTGATTATAATGGGGCCCGAACCATAGATGTCAGTCAAAACTAAATATATGTTGATATATATAGCGTCACTTTCGTATCGTTAAGAACAAAATGATGGGGTATTAAAAAAAGTTGAAAATAAAACATATTTACCACCTTTAAACTTGTATTTCCTTTGAGATTTTTCGAGGATAAGCACTAAAAGGAATCCTCTTTCCACCATTTCTGACTCGTTATCAGAAGACGTGGACGGAATTCCAAGCCGTTTGGAACCGACATCCATCCCCCTGTAGACAATTAAAACCACCAGACACACTCAACAAACGAGCGCGTCGGACGGTGTTTTGATGAGTCCAAGGAATGGAACTGGGAAGATGGAGGTTCCTACATTATGATTATTATTTTAAGTGACGCCACTGATATCACCTCGCTGTTACAGGTGGAGAGAAAAGGAATGGTTGTTTTTGTTCCTTCTTACAGGTTGGAGCGCTCGCTCGGCCGGTGTGGAATGTTACCGCTTCTTGCTGAGGGGGAGGGAGAGAGGGGGTAAAAAACAACAACACTGATGATGGCGTACAGTCACCGTTGAAACACATTTACACTAGACCTGATACAGATTCTAGTTTTCTCATGTAGATAGATTTACATTAATTTTAAAGTGGGCATTTGATACCGTATGGTAAAATCACTTTTATTTCGCTTGGAACTATTTTGGTTGTTGTTAAAACACCTTCCAGCATTTGGCACAGACTATGTGCTAGTAATTAGTTGACGATCTTATTCTCCCTTCAGTTAATTACCAATGTAGATATTAACTTTGGTAAGGCACGAACCTGGATAGCTCATTGACTCCCGGGATGAGCAAGTTGACATGTTTGTATGTTTGTTTTTAACTGCGGATTTATTTTAAAGAAAGCAATTGTTGTTTCAAGGAGCCAGAACATTTCATAAATTAAAATCCCTAAATTTTCCTTGGTCCAAAAATACAAATTTTCCCGAATAAAACCCATGTCGGGTTTTACGAAGATTTTGTTTTAATTCAGGAAGTTATTCAATTATTTTTGAAATGAACATAAGATAAACATAGACAGACCGTTAATAGAAGTATTTTATTAGAATGTAGCCAAGGCATTTATCTTAAACACACAAGTACGCAATTTTTCCTGACCGACATTTCCCTGGGTTTTTAGCATCGTATCTTACTACCCGTCCGGGTTATACTCGTATGTACTTATTAGACTGGTGTGCTAGGGGTGGTGTAGGTTGAATTTAGAGGAAGTGTAGGGATGGGTCATGGGTAAACTACCCTCAGTATACCCAACCGAGATTATAGTTCGTATTTTTCAAAATGAGTGCTCAATCAACAATCGATTATCGTCCTGTGGGACGCCGTCTCTCATTATGGTGTCCACACAAGTAAGTTTTTCTTTTAAACACCGTAACAACTCATCAAAAGATGCAATATTCATGCGCGTGAAAAAGGAACAACTTGTTTGGATTTGGTCGAAGGTCACTGTTTGACGTGTATATCCAAATCCCCGCTTTTTACGGCATTCACGTAAACTTAAACGTAATAACATAAAAAAAACATAAGAACTTATCTCTTCCAACTTCATTTTGAGACTGGCTGGTGGCGTAACAAAAGCATTCACGCTTCCAGGAGAAGCGCCACCAAACTAAGAGGAGGCGCCTTGTGTAAGGGCCCTTAAGCCAGGGGGTTCCGAGGGCCTCACTTGAATCCACGAGTCTATTGGCCGCATCATAATTGGTTGGAGGACGGAAAGAAATAGGACTCACGCGGGTGCACACGTTATTAGAAAAATAAAGTGCATTTTTGATTTCTGAATGAACTTCAGTCGGAGCTTTCATGGATTACCTCCCCGCAAGTCAAAATTTTCCGTTCCTAGGATAAAAAAATCAATTATTTTACTACAGTATATTACAATTGTAAGCAACTCTATGGACCGTTTAAAAAAAAAGGGGGGGGGGTTGCGGACCGACAGTTGGAAACCCTTGCCTTAAGAATTCACGGCCACCGAAGCTGTTTACCTGATTTTGACAGTTTTAAGATTCCCAGACGTTTCCATGCTTTTTCCAAATTTTCCCTGACTTTGACTACTTACTATGAGTCCTTTAGAACAGAGGTGTACAATGGGGCCAAAGTTTCTGTCCCTTGTTGGCTCGCGGGCCGCAATACCGCACCGACACTATTGAAACATTCTTAAACACTCATAAACTAGTGATTAGTATTTCTCATGAAGTATGTTCGCTGGTTTTTTCCTTTTTAAAGAGTTTTCATAGCAGAATGTAGCGCCATTTGTCTTGTCCACTAGTTGTCATTTTTCGTTTATAAGTATATTTGTATAAAAACATAATACTTTTCTTCACGCAAAAAGAAAAAAATTGTTTATAAAATATATATCTGTATTTGTCATTTTTCTCTGGAAATAACTTTATATTGTATAGAGTTGCGAGGGGCGGGCGGCCGTGTCAGACAGAAGAGTCGAGGGTCATGAGTTCTCGTCCATGTGAAGTCTGACGAAGATACACACGAGTTTGAGAAGACTCAATTCTCCCCGTGGACTAACAGAGAGTTAACGAGTCGAGCGTGCTAGTGCAGGTGACGCGTCAAATATTGCCGGCAATTCACGTTCCAAACACACAGTGGTTGTATTATCAACACGACTTAGCGAACCAGTATCTTGAAGGACTACCGCACCAACGGATGCAATACTTGTAACGCACCTTTTTTAAATCTTTTCTACCATGTTAAAATGTAAAATCTTATATCGCAACAAGATTTTACAATTTTAAGTTACAGATTTATATGAAAAATAATATCAGTTGCTTTGTCTTTTGACAGATCCGTTGCTTTGTCCAAATCGAGTTCTCTAGCACATTTTCCTTTTTGTATCCTGAAAAGACATCTTTTTTCCTTGTTTGAGGTTATTCATCAGCTGCATATGTATTCTCCCTAGTCCCTTTTACCCTTACACTTTGCCTTTTATGACGTCACTCAATAAATAATTTATTCTCATAATGCGACCTTTCTTAGTCAGCCAATCTGCCCCCTTTATCCTCTCTATTCTCCTCTATCACCACATCCCAAAGATTTCCAACTATTCCTTCTACTTTTTTCTTCGGACCCATGTTTCAGCTCCATACAAAACGATGATTCACGTGTAGAACTTCACCAGTTTCTTCCTTAAAAAAATAGCTGTAGAGTCAACAAAATAAGAAACCCAGGGCAGATATTCCAGAACTGTCGAGAAAACTAAATTAAACGGACTTTTAACTAATGTAGTTTCCTACCCCACCTTGAAATGTTTGGTATGTTATTAAAACAATTTACCTTTATTCATTTTGTAGATAGGGCATTGCCCTCCCCCTCCACCAAGCCATTGTTATGGGCGGAAGATTTATTGTGCAAATTAATTAAGCTGGTTAAATTTATTGTAAATAAACTATTGACGTTTTCTTGTTAATCTAATTTAAATATAGCCCTATTTAGCTACGTAAAGTCGTCTGTAATGCCCTTTCTCCTACCAGAAACAATGGCTGTCAGATGGTTTCTCGCAAGAAAATAGGTATTTTGCCACTTGGTTTCGTCCCCCACGAGAATGGACCAGTGCCCTCTTGTCCCGATGAGCGAGTGGAGGGACCTGAGGATGCCGCCAAGGTTACTCCCACGAGGCTCTCCGGAGACTAGGGTGTGGCGCGCGAGACGAGGAGACACGCGGACAGCCAGCTCGCGACGAGTTCACAACGTTCTGGGCTAGCACGCATGTAAACGATACAATATCAGAGGTGAATAATACGTCCATCTCGTATGTTTTGCCGGTGACGGGAAAACCAGCGGTCCGAATCCCCGCCAGACTGTTCCGAGGAAATATTTTCCGCACAAATACGAGTGCTCATCCAAAATTCTACCTTCTTACCCCATTTGTGTATGCCGATACGCCAAAAGGGTAATAAGGCGTGAATGTGTTTAAGAGCCCATCTAACGACCGCATAACCGGGATTTAAGATATAATAAATACGCTCAAACAAAAGAAAAAAAAGTATCTAAACGTTGTTTTCTTCATTTTTATTTGACAACAGAGGAAATTGGGATCAGTTATTTGATTTTAACATAATTTTACTGGTTTCAATCCCCCTTGTACTTAGATGGAAAGTATAGAAAACCGTACCACGATGCGACACCTGGACGAAAAATTCATGGGGGGAGTGTAGTATTTTATAAACGAGATAAATGCCTAATATTTATTACAATTAATTTTGACTTCTAAACTGGAAAATACCCAAATGAATAAAACCATTTTAACATTTTAATTATTCATATGAAAATTCATGGATTCTGTAGCTGTCACTTTTGATGGATTTTATCAATACCTAATAAATAATATTAATAATACAACACTAAACCATATAAAATTTGACCATAAAAAGAATAGGTTTGTATTTTCTCAACATATCTTCATACAAGTAAAAACATATTTTGAAACAATATTTTCTCGACTGTTTAAACAAATACGGAGTACAGTAGCCCCGTGGCTTCTTTGGTGCTGACTGACAGCTCACAGCTGACTTCTGACAGTCAACATTGAGCTATATACCTAAATTTTGACTGTGAAAAGTGACAGCTGCTAAACACATGTTTTTGCAGATCATATGGTTTGGCGTAGGGATACGTAATTTGGTCTGGTAACTTTTCAAAGCTGTCAGTCAGCACCAAAGAAGCCATGGGGCTACTGTAGTTAAAATAATATAATCTTAAGCATGTTTCAAGGAATTGTTAGTAAATGGTTATAATAACTAAAATTTACTCTCCAACACAACTTGCAAAACGAAACAGCCAGAATAATAAAATATAATTCAAATCAAGCTGTATAGGCTACGTTTCGAACAATCGGCGCCATTTTTGTTGGTAATTGAAACAGTTGAACATTCTATTCGAAACAAAAAAGCGCGCTCCAAAGTGATTAGTGGACGAGTGGGAAGCGATCTAGCATGCCGTGCCAGGAAGGCTATCTTTCAGACGGCATCTCACTAGCCGTGCGCAGCGAGCTATCTGGGCGGAACAGGGCTGCCACCACGCAATTAATGACACCAACACAATTTATGGTTCTATTTACTAGTATCACAACAAATTCACGTCTGAAACTTGAACTAGTCATTAAAATATATCATGTTGTGCTCACGGGCTGTTAATTAATATTACTAACTCGATATGCAAACCAGGGCGTGGAGAAAATAAAGAGCCTAGTACTAATAAAAACGCGTATTAGATTGCTACTAGCTATAATTAATGTTAGCAAAATAATTAAAAATAGAAACATAATAGTTGGGTATTATTAAATTATCGAACATTTTATCAAAGGAATAGAGTTTTGAAAAACATTTTATTCTAAAATATCTCAATTAATAAGCAAAGTTTACTACAACCTTATCGCAGCAAGATAAAACTGTAAACAAATTAAACTGGAAGATATTTCTTTTAACTGTAATTAGTTGCTTAGCTTGCGGGGGTGTTCGTGGGAACAACAATTTGAAAGAGTCAAAGTGTGTATTAATTAGTAGGAATTGGGTTGGAAAGAACAAACACAGTTTACGCGGCCAATAGCTTACCTTATATTTATTATTATTTTATAGGTATTGATGATATCGATCAAAAGTGAGATATATCACATGACTCGACGTAGGGATACGTGAAAGTAGAGCTAGTCACTTTTTTAGCTGTCAGATAAGACCCTTCCTATGAAAAATGGACTGCATGTGTGTGTAAGCGACACATATTGACGGTAAACACTCCCAAACAAAGGCCAATATTCGATCAATAACGGCGCCAGTCAGGGCTTATAGAGTTTTGCTGTCTACGGGGAGGTGTCAGGTTCAAATCCCGGCCGGATATACTGAAGTTTATTTTTTCCATAGATGCTTTCTCTCACTCTCTTTCTCCCCCCCCCCCTTTCCTATCCCATAGATATTGTTTTTCTTATCTACGTGTCAGGTTATACGCACTTAGGTAATAATGCGGACAGTTTCTCGTCTCTACCTTATAAGTTAACGGAGCACAAATAATTTCAAGCCCTCTTCGGCGGCCGCACGATCTAAGCTAAGGCGTCACAATCTCGCAATAGACTAGACTGGCCATGACGGGGAGATTGGGATTCAATCCCGGTCGGGTGTACTGAGGGTTCTTTTTCCTAAATGGTTTTTCACTCTCACACCACGCCAATATGGGCACACTTTCTCTAAATTCAACCTGCCTCATCTCAAACACATTAGTGTATTTAATATGTTCATAAACATTATTATTAGCACCACGTCTTACTACCCGTTCGTGTTATACGCACTTACGCTAATGTGTAATGGTAGGGTGATTGTGAGATGAAATGGAGGACCTACAGTTTAACGTGGGATCCGAACCACGGTGGAGGCCTGGCATTCCTCACATTCACAAGATGTCTTGTCAGAGGTGAAGGAAGGGTTTGGTAGTCAGATAAATCTGTGCCGGGACCGAGGATTGAGCCCAGGACCTCCAGTACAGAAGTCTGACACCTTCCTTACCCCTAGACTGCCAGGTCACCAAGTTTATAAACCGAAAGAGAAGTAAGACGCGGGGCTAAGAAAAAACAAAACATTATAGTTCGCCCGAAGAGAGAATGGAAATATGGTTCCAGCTTGGAACGAGCCTCGGGTTAAGAACTATATTTATTATTGTCTGGCAGTAAAAGACAAGTGATTGCGATTGTAGACTCACGCGACCAGTCCGTACATCCGAGTGTTAATGGGCCGAGAATAAATTATAAATGTTGTAGCGTCTCACGCGTGCAATACAAACCCACATAATACGTACGTCATTGGACTTAACATTCTGATTTGTCCGAAGGGAAACCTCCAAAGATAAACACACTCTGAATACAACGAATGGCAGAATATGCGTAAATGTTTGTGAATATAAGAACACGTAATTCCGATTTGGTTTAGTTGAGATTATTTCAAATTATTTAATATTGTGATTGGTTTACTTCCTCCTAAGAATTTCTTGACAAACTAAATAAAGGGATTGGAACTAGTCTGCGTCTTAAATAATTTTTTTAGAAAATATAAAACATGAGACCAGAGAAGCCAACATCAACAGTGAAAATAACTTTACAGTATTTATCTTGCAGTTGTCGAAGCTGACACAATCTATCAAAAGTGGCATATGCAGGCAGAGGTGTATCCACAAATATATACCGATAGTTGGAGAGGGGGGGGGGAGGGGGGGGGCGACAAAATAAAAACACCTTTCCCTTTCCCTCTGACGAGCTTACAGTCAATTTAATATTTGCGCCTTGAAAACATTGACTTGCTTTTTAATCTTATCTTTTTTTCTTGTTTCCTATTCTAGATGGACATTTATTACCAAAGACTGTTTTAATATTCGTCCTGGCAGGACGATTCCTACGGGGCATTTTTGTGACCAAGCCAAAGAGCTTAGGTTGCAAATAATTTATAAAAGATACGTTTATGAAAAAAAGTAGTTCAAGATAAAAAAATAATATTTTTTTTTGACACGATAGGGCTATTTGTAGGATTATTTAAGAATGTAAGGTTTTTGTTTCAACGTTATATCAATAAAAGGTAACATAGTAAATCATATCAATCTTATCTTGGGCTGCCATGACGTCACATGTAGAAAACCTCCCCGAGACCCAAAGCTCGCACTTTTGTTTGCTATGCCGTGGTATACGTACCGCCAATAGTACTCGACTGGAGAGAGTCTGGGAAACCTCCCCGAGATAAGAAGCTCGCACTTTTGTTTGCTATGCCGTGGTATACGTACCGCCAATAGTACTCGACTGGAGAGAGTCTGGGAAACCTCCCCGAGATAAGAAGCTCGCACTTTTGTTTGCTATACCGTGGTATACGTACCACCAATAGTACTCGACTGGAGAGAGTCTGGGAAACCTCCCCGAGACAAGAAGCTCGCACTTTTGTTTGCTATACCGTGGTATACGTACCGCCAATAGTACTCGACTGGAGAGAGTCTGGGAAACACTTGTTGATGTATCGATGGTACTTCTTTGTAATGGAGGATCACAATGACTCAGTGGAGTGGGGTCTACTCTGGCTCAAGATCACATCACTTGACGTGTCACTATATTATGAAAGCTATTTTGGTAAAAAATATTAGCACCGCGTCTCATTACCCGCTATACGCTTGTGTACTAATTAAGATAGTGATGTTTAGGGAGTAGGTATATTATATTTATAAGAGGTTACCCGCATTTGCGTGGAGAGTGGAAAGTGGAAAACAATTTTTGGAAAAACCACCCTCAGTAAACCCGACTGAGGTTCGAACCTCTGTAGTCTAAGTTACTGCGAGAGTAGCGCCTTAGACCACACGGCCACCGAAGTTGGTGTTTTGGTAGTTGTTTTAACTGTAAGATATGGAAAACTATTTTTAGAGTTAAAAACGTTTACTAAACAATTTTCATACTTTTATACGCTAAATCAAATGGTCGTCAGTTGTCACTTTTAATAGTTAATACTAATACCACCCGCCTCAGTGGCGTAGTTAGCTAACGCGCTAGTTTCGTGGTGAGCTAGTCTTCCAAGGACGGAGAGATCGAATCTTGCTAGGGTGAACTGAGGGTGGTATTTCCGAAATGGTTTTCAGCTCTACCTCCACGCAAATGCGGGTTCAATTCCAAAATATTCAACATTCCTAAACCCATTAGTGAAATTAGTACTTAAGCGTATAACCCGAACGGTTAGTAAGACGCGCTGATAAGTATTATTAATAATAATATCAATACCTATAAAATAATGCTACTATAGTTAAATTCTATTAATGCAAATCTCAAAAATAGTCTTTTTCTCTCCAAAAAGGTCCTTCTTACTAGAATCCTACCATACAGTCTTATTTTCACATGAATAACCTCATACAACTAGAAACTTTATTAGAATCTGTCCCTTTTTATTGACTTTATTAATCCTATAAATTAAATGTTATAACACCCACTTCAGTGGCCACATGGTCTAAGGCGCTACTCTCGCAAAAGACTAGAATGCCGATGATGGGGAGATCGGGGTTTGAATCCCAGTCAGGTGTACCGACGGTGATTACTACTAAATGGTTTTCCACTCCCCCTCCACGCAAATTTAGGTACACTTACTCTAAATTCAACCTTTTTTTTT
>CABFVX010000789.1:0-36644 GCA_902151425.1 Timema shepardi
GCCGATTTCAAATCCATAGAACGGTTTTGTCACAATCTTTTATTTAGTTTTACCATGTAAACAAGTGTTGACCGGCCTCTTAAACAGTTAAAAATATTTTTAGAAGATTAGACAAGACAATTTTTATTAATAAACATAAGGAACCAGCTTAGTAATATATAAATATTTTTCCTCTTGACTTATTTAATTTAAAGTACGACTATGACTAGTCAAACCTTTGGTTTATTTAACAAGATGAGCTAAAAATATTCATTTGTATACCTACCCTTTAGATTAAATTTCTCCTTACATGCCATCTGTCTATTGAGATGGACACTGATCATAATTATTAATTCAGAGAGACCTATTACCCATTGCAGTGGGTAAGCATAAAGAGCTTAACATAAGGTGATAAATAAAATATTAAATTTATTGAATTTAATTTATAAATAAGATAAAAAAATTCTAGAGATAGTTAAGGTCTGAAAGGGTTAATTATGGCGTGCAAAGAACTATATACTATTTTGCTATACACCAAAAGGATTTATTTATTTAATCAATCTAAATTGGTATATAAAAAATAATTTAAACCAATTGTACTAAAAAGGAAAGTTAAGATTTAAAAACATGGTGGGCACTGTTTTTCAAAAGTGGGTGATGCAAGATGAATTCCAAAAATTATGTAATATACATTTTATGTTCTCGATAAGTTCTTAGAAAAGAATGTTAGACCCCTACGTACCATTTTCAATTTGAAAAACATAGTTATTCTAATTATGCATCAATGGAACTATGAGAGTTATAAATATAATAAAATAATTGAAATACATAAATATATAATCGTATATTTCAGTCTGTCCCCAAGCATGAGCAACTTACCAATATAAACCTAACTTTTTACAATTAGATCTGTATTAGGTCTGTAGCATATTTACATTCAATGTTAAAATCAAGAGTAATGAAGAAAACAAAGCATTTCATGATAAGGGTACACATTGAATAATTTCAGTATTACTTAAAAAACACTAAAAAAACAACTTCAAGCCTAGAGAGATTATAATATCAAAGTAATCTTCTAAACTTAAATGTTACAGGAAAGAGGGATAGGAACAAATAAAAAAAATATGGTCTGCGCGGAAAAAAAGAGGAACAAAGTTTATATTTGACACCACTACCACTAGGCAAAGAGGAAAACTGGTCATTATCAAACAGTAGCTTGACCAAAGTATCGTGTCATTGGAGATTTTCAGGAGCAGCCGAACCAAACCATGGTAGAGAAAAGAAAGTTGTAACAAATTAGAGGAACAAGTTATTCCGACCTGCTTTTTGGTGGCCGCATGATTTAAGGAAATACAAGAATGCTGATGACAGGGAGATCAGAGTTCATATCCCGGTCGGGTGTAATGAGGGTGATTTTTCCTCAATGGTTTCCACTCTCCCTCCATGCAATGAAAATGTGTGTGCATACTAAAGTAGCTTTCAACCAACGTATGCAATAAAGAGCCTTCTCTTTCACCACAGATAGGGTATAGCTTAGTGGACCGCATCTTACTACTTAAGCAGACTATCCTCATATATTAGCACTGATGTAACCCACTACGATGGTTGCATGGTCTAACACGCTAGATACTCTTGTACAACCCAAACGGGTAGTAAGTTGCAGTGCTAAAAAACAAAAAAAACAAAAACAAAAAACAAACAAATAATGATGTAATAAGGATGAAGAATGTGGGAAATTAAAGGAAATATACTTGAATTTTATGTGAAAACCATTTAAGAAAACTACCTTAGTACACTCGGCTGGAATTCATACTTTATGAGCAACCCCTCACCAGAGTAGATGATATTGACGTATTAGTCAACTTGCCTATCAATAAACATTGTAACAAACTGCTCTCCTAAGAAACACCAAACATATTATTGTCTAGTAGCAGCAGTGCAAAATATTAACTGTTTTACCAATTTTCTTGTATTAGCCATATATCTTGTTTTTCTATCTATTTGCACCTTTCATTCACTCTTTCATGTATTTTCATTACACATACAAATTATTTAGCTCAAACGTAAAAATACATTTTCTTTAAACTTAAATTAGTGTAGTAAATAATCTTGAAAATATGATTTTCAGCAGCAATAAAAACTTAAGAAAGAAATTAAATTATTTTTAACATAAATTTTGGGAAACTAAAAGTTTATCAAAGGTCAATCTTACAATTAACTAATTCACAAACCCGGAAGTGTGCACTATGTCATATAGCCAGAAGCAACAATGCATACACCTCTATCACAGACTGTATTAACTATATAAAAAAGAAAGAATTCAAACATACCAAATTATCTTGATAACATTTCCAAACCCCCAAAAAACAACAAAAGATGAACACTTATTTTATTAAAACATGGAAAAAACACAAAGATTTTGTTGAATTACTTTTGAGTTTTATTTATTGGGGAGCATAGGCAAAATATCAACATGATACAGAAATAACCCCAATAGTCCAGTTTTGACATCCAAATTCAGGTTGAACTGAGAAATCAGCTCTACCTTTATTTAATAGAGGATCAACTTTAATCAACAAGATAACAGCCTAGTGTTGCCATTAAGTCCATTTTATTTCATGGCTAATTTTCAATTAAATCATTGAATAGAAATAAAATGATAACAGAGCATAAATAACAAATCAAAGCTTTGTTTTCATAAAGGGTTACAAAATAGCAGCTATATGCTTCCATTATGCATATTACCCGTTCAATTGTTGGTCATAGCAGACTTTTTTTTTGTTTCATCAGAAAATAAGTTCTTTGTGAATTATTCACATCCACAGAATAAATAATTTAATAATTAATTTAGCAGTTGAAGCAAACCAAAATATATATAAAATCTAGGGGGTTAAATAAATATACTGATAGTTTTATATTTCTAATGTGACTGGTAAATTAACAATAAAAAAAAGCAATTAGTTGCTTTAAAAAAAATTTAGGGCTAAGCTGGATACCGGATTGGTAATATGATCACTGGCTTGATTATTACAGCTGGCATGTGTGTCTCTTGTGAGCGAGCAAACAAATATCTAAACCAAGAGGAGGTGTGGGTGTAAAGATTCAAGAGATTTTAAAACTAGGAATGAACTATTAATAGTTTAAAACTAGTTCAGGGATAGGTACACCACTCACTAGGTTAATAGCAGTACTTAAATGCATTAAACAATAGTTTTAAAATTATTTTAAAACTATCTTATATCATTTATTTATAATGTTTTGTTTTTTAGTTTTTAATTTAAATATGAGTTTAAAAAAATGTTTACTATATATCATATAAGAGATAAAAAAAAAGGCCTCTGAAGAGTATTACCACATTAAAATTATCATTAGTTTATGTTCACAGTTTATCTTTCTGGATTTGTAGTGAGGAACCTACAAAATATATTTACCTTAAATACTCATACTTTACACCATTTATTCTACCTAGCAGCTCCTAATAATTAGGGTGGAGATGTAATGCGAGAAAAGACCAGTGTTTGTGTAATTTGTATAGCAAAAAATTTAATATTATTTGGGCAAAATGAATAAAATATTGTTTCAGTACAAACAGAGTTTAATTTTTTTCACATAGTGTATCAACAGTTCTTGAATATCTGTCATGGGCAATGCAGAATTAGATGACAAAAACTTTCAAATGAAGAGGAAAAGTTGTCATTAAATTCCAATACACCCTCAACAGATATTCAAGAACTGTTGAAGTCACCACGTGAAGAAAAACGAAAATTATATTAAAATTGCAAGACAATAGATTTTTCTCGGGACCGCCATATGTTTGTAGGTCTTAGACTGTCAATTAATATATACACTGAAATATTGTTTTTAGAAACGTTTACTCAGCACACTAAAATTATTATCAAAACATATAATTTTGTTGGTTTGAATGTGAATTAACACTAACAATGTCATTGTTTACCTCTATCCTGAAATAGCCTGAAAAATAAAAAATAACATCTGTGCTAATATAAAAAAATACAATTCTAAACCAAAGCTGTATCAGAAGTGTTCGAACTGGATAATTTCAGAACATTTGTTAGAAGAAGAAAATTACACCATAGTTAGGCTGGATTTAGATCTTTTTATCTTCATGTCTTTGGTTTTCCATCTTATGTCATTATCAAGTAACGTTATTTTTGAGTTTGGTGATTAAGTGTTTATTATATTTGGAAAATTATTTAATAGAATAAAAGATGAATGAAAATAAAATGCCTCAAGTTTTACCTATTTTTGAAATATAACTGAATATTCAAAAGAAAGCTTTTGTATATTTGATAAAGCTAAAAAAGAAAAAAAGTAGATTGTGAAACACACACAAAAACATGTTTAGAAATGTGGAAATAATGCTTTTCTTGCAATTTAGTGATTGGCATGTATGCGTGATGATCAAAATTTATAAGCTTTTTGTCTGGTAAAAATAGTTTGGTACAAGCTAGGTTGTTATCTAAATTGTGTTCAAGCCATATAATTTAAAAAGATTATTAACGAGTTTGTAATAAGTAGGCCTTCATTATTAAATTTATAATTGTATAATAATAAAATATTTTAAAAGGCAATTTTTTAAAAAGAATTGATGTTACTTGTGTTTATATTAGGCCAGGAAAATTCAAAAACATAAATCTTTTAGCTGTAATTTATTTGTATTAATGTTGATTTGTTATAATTTTCAGCCCCACCCACTCTTCAAGAAATATTTTTTTCCATCCTTTTATATCAAAAGACAAGTGTATTTAATGAACTATTATAATTTTATTTAACACCAATCAGGATCCTTATCAATTAGCGTGTGTTTATCTATTCTTATATAATATTAAGATTTTGAACTCAATGGAAATTAATATCCAGATAGTGGTCAGTACATAAAATAATTCAAGTTCCTTTTTATTGTAAAATTAAAATATTAGTTTGCCTTGATCATTTAAGCTATTTAATGCATAATTTTCAATATAAAATCCCTATCATGCCCTATCACAGAGTGGAGTCAATTTAACCTAAGCTAAGAGTCTTTAAAATGTGATAGTGCCAATGATAAAGTAAATCTTTATATCATAATTAATTTTAAAGTTTTCATTTAAACTTGTACCAGCAAGCCTATCAACTTTAGCGAAATGAAAATGAAACAGACAAACATTTATTCTGTAGCATTGATAATAAAATAAACCAAATGATCAGCCCAGCCCTAAAAAGTCAATCTTGTTTTATGGTCACATTAATTTGTGAAATGAAACTTTTGTTATAAAGTTTGAAAAAATATAAGTGATTTTAAACAAAAGTGAAAAAATAGATTAAACAATTTATGGACAATCCAAAAGTATATATAGTCACTTATTATGAAATGTTTAGTGTTTGATAAAATTAGATGTTTAAAGAAAGAAAAATAATTTACAAAATGTGAATTGGTACTAAACAAAAACATTATATTAGGCATTTTAGCCATTTCAATATAAAATAATTATGTTGTAGGGATTGTTGTGATTAATTTGGTAAAGGAATAACAATTTATATTTGTAGCATAACAAAAGTGTCGTCAAATCGTTTGAAAACTTAAAAATAGTCAATATTTCTAGCGTGTTGGAAATTCACAGTCAGTTGGTACCACTGAGTACTTCATGTAGGGCTTGTTGCTGCTCCACTGAGAGTTGGCCAATACACGCTTGAAACATGTTCTCGTTACCCTGACAGAAGAAATACAAGTTAGCATAGATGGCAACATTCCTCTGTGTGTAAATGTTAGCTTAACTTTTATTGTTAAGGTAAGGACAAAATCAGTAATTCAATTAATAAAAGATGATTTTAGAAATGAGTATTTTTAAACCCCCAATACTGGGTTCAGATAAAAAATAGCTAGTGAGGGGTGAAATTTAATTTTTCTTGGACCCTTAAATTTATTTTACCTGAGAAACGCAAATTTTGAAAAACACTATAAATAGAAGAGGTTAATTGGTTTAATTTCATTTAATTATGGTCTTGTTTGTATTAAATCTTAAGATGCTATAAAAAAATAGAAATCCTAACAGTGTTAATTTTTTGTTGTTATGATGTTACATAAACCTAACTCGGTTATGTGGTAAATTAAAAGTCTGGGTTCTGGTTGTTAGGTCTGTTATATCATTATTTTGGACCAAAAAAGTTATAAATATTTCTTAAATCTTGAATATCCTTGAAAATTTGCCTTACTTGTACTTGTCTGATGAGGGAGATCATTCTTTTTGATTCAGTATGATCTACGTTGATGGCGTCTCTAGCAAAGGCTTCTGCAATGATGGCTATCAGTTTAGGGAGGTTCTCGTGATTGTTACCCAGGACTAGTGGGTGATTGGCTTCTATTAGATCACAGAGGTAGCCGTATACGTGCGGAGCTTCATCCATATCTTCCCACACCGGTAACCATGACAACCTGACACAAACAAACCTCAAAAATTAATGCAATTCATTTAAAATCGAGCTTGAAGTTAAACAAAATATTACATACCGTATATCTTCGATTCTAAGATGCACTTTTTAAGCAATTTAAACATCTATAAAAACAGGGTGCATCTTAGAATCACAGTTCTTTTCAATTTTTCCTGCGCTTTGCACACGGTACTACACATTTTATGGTGTAGGATAAGGTAGCATTTCCTTTACACCATAAAAAGTGAAAAAAGTGTGTGATTTTAGTTATTTTTATACAATACAACTGAAGAAAATGGTTTCAGTGATTCTTAGGCGGGGAAGAGGAAGAAAAAAGGGGCTTCATCATCATCAGAGCCCTGCATTTGTGGAGTTCGCAAATGTTAGATATGGCATTTTTTCTTTCAGATGGTCACATTTCAGGTTACCCTGATTGCAAATATATGCTCAGAATTGTCGCGATAATTACGATTTAGTCGCGATTTTCGGCATTCGCGCTAATATTTTGGGATATTGAAAAATAAAAATTGAAAGTTTTGATGGAAGAGAGTGATGGCATCGAAAGTTTAAAAATTGAGAATGTGCTGCTAGGGCTAAAGACAGACAGTATGTTCAGTGACTTCGCAACAAAGTGTTTGCAAGCGTTGTGGCTGCCGATTTCAAATGCAGATTCAGAACGATATTTTTCTAGGTATAGTTTAGTAGTAACAGACCGCAGAACCACAATAAAAGTGGATAACATTTTTACCAGCTGCATGTTGCAGTTTGGTGATGTTGAGTAGTTATTTTGTATTTTTCTTGCCTAAATTGAGATTTAAAAATATAGTCACAATTTTTGTGAAGTAACAAGATGATTTTTGTGTAATATTTTGTCTTTGTGACTTGTACATACTTTTCCCGGACCAGCTGCCGCTAAATCTTACTTTTTTAATAAGTTGACAGCACATTTTTTTGCGGACTAGTGTTTTTTACCGTTTTGTCCAAACAAAATGTAATTTTTGGTTTTCACTTCAATATGTTTAGTTTACCTGTTTCAAACATTGTCCTGGAAGTCTAGTTTTAACCCAACAAAGTCACCTTAATCACGAAAGTTTGGTAAAAACCACTTTTTTAACGCTTTTGTCTTAATTCGATAATTTCGTCGCAAAAATAGGATTTTTGTAATTCACCGCTTATTCACCGCTTTTGGGAAACTTAAAAACGAAATTGGGCTTTTTTATTCACCATAAAAGCAGGGCTCTGATCATCATCATCCGAATCAAAAGAAACAGCTTGAAGCCGAAAACTGATTTAAAACTGAATCCTTCTCTCTTTTTTTCTAAAATTTCAGTTAGGTTTAATTTATGTTTAATAGGCAACCCTAAGTCTTATCCTTAGTATCCTTGGTACCCTTATGGTTATTAAGAGAGTTCACCCCCGAAAAATCTTTTCCGAAGGTGACATTTGTTGTCTTCTTGTTATTTTCATTATTATTTTTATTAAGTGTTATTATTTATGAATTTTCTTTTGTAACATGCTATCATTTAATATCCAAGACATTTCACCTATGTAGTTGAATTCAGCATGAAAATTGGAATAAAACGAGTCCTTTGTTAGGGAACTCTACTGGCATGTTCAGCTATCACAAGCAAGATTTACCCACTGTCAGGAAAATCAAATAGTGTGCTCAGCCCTCACCGGTAGGATTGGCTAAGCGCTAAGGAACTATAGTGATGTGCTCATCTCTAACAGGCAGGATTGGGTTAGGAGACCTCAAAGGCAGGAATGTCTCAATGCAAGGAAATGGGAATGGCGTACTCAGCTTTGTCCTATAAGGTCAATATCCATAAGATGTCATATTTAATTACATTGATATTGTTTCTTCTATCTCAAGTCTCTGTCATCCAGTGAAACAACTTGTGCAAATGCATCAACATTAATTGTGCTGCCATACACCTTATAGAACTAGTTACAATGTTTACACATGCACTATTTCCTTGGTTGATAAAATAAATAAAGAAAGAAAGAAATCCTGCTATACAAAGACTAATCTACAAAAGACCCTTTTTAAATGAAATTGTGATGACAAAAGAACCCTTTTAAAAAAATATGCAGAGTGACTTACCAATGAGGTAGTAGCTCTTGTACATTCAGTCTTGAACTATTGTATTTCAGGATTTTCGTAATCGCTGATATAGCATTTTCTGTAGGGTTAATATTTTCAATCGTATGAGACTCGGGATCTGTGATAATTTTGACCAACCTGGGCACAGCTTCTGCACACACGGCTTTAAAATAAAAAAAATAATAACTAGCCAATAAAAACATTTAAAATATAATTCAAATATTAAGATTAATACATAGCCTATTCATTTTCTATACAACAAACTTAACTAGAATGTGTATTTTTTTAGATTATTAAGTAAAAATTAGAGTTGGGTTGAATCCACTATTTTACAAATCCGAATCTCCAATTTATCTTCAAGTCTAGAAACCGAATACAAATTTTGGAATAGTTACTAACATAAGAGGAAATATAAATAAAATAGAATAATGGAAAATAAAAATAGTAATTAAATCTTAATAATCTTTCTTATAATACATTCATTATAAACATTCATACATTTCGTTAAGTGTTAAATTACCGGTCTGGGGCCTGGATGTTAGGTTCTTTTTATAATTATATTTGGTTCTGACCCGTCAATAAACAGCACTTAAGCTCTAGAACAAATTTCATTTGGAATATTGAATTCTTTTTTTTAAGGATTTGAATCTCAGATTCTCGAATCTCCTTAAGGATTCGTGGAACCATCCTAAGTAAAAGAGAAGCTTATTTTTTGTTTGAAAATAAATAAATTTAAAACACAAGTTTCAACTCGGATATCAAGATAAATTAAATCACAAATTATGAAAATAACACTACTTAATAGAATCAAATAGCCAAAGCTATTATTTATGCTTTTAGTGAGGATTTAGTCCATCTAGATATATTCTGAAAATTGACACTTGTACATGAGAATCGAATCTAGGACTTTTGGCTTAGAACGCCAATGCTCTCACCACTGAGCTATCCAGGAATCGTCCCATGACCAGGGTATTCTTTATTCATATTTTAAGGCAGAATCTATGATGAACGCGCGGAAATTGTCGGCTACAAATGTGTGATTTTATTAAGATCATGAGCTATCAGATAACGCAACCACCTTTGACTCGACAGTTGGCTTAATGCTGCCACTTGTACAATTATTATTACTGTAAGGGATTGCATATTTAAGAATCAAACAACCAAAGCTGTGTTATCTGATAGCTCATGATCTTTAATAAAATCACACATTTGTAGACAACAATTTCCACAAGTCTATCATAAACTCTGCCTTAAAATATGATTAAAGAATGACCCTGGGCACGGGACGATTCATAGATAGCTCAGTGGTTAGAGCATTGGCATACTAAGCCAAAGATCCCGAGTCAGAATCCCGTGTCCAGGTCTCATTTTTCAATTTTCAGACTTCTAAATAGGTTATGTTAGTTTGATTATGGGTAGAATAATATGTTTGCGTGCTCTTTTCTTGGAAGCTGTGTTGTATGTTTCACACATGATCCTGAAAAGTTTTGAAGGAAAAACAAATTTTAAGTCTTGAGTGATCAATCAATTTTCTTTAGAGAGAACCATACTCATATTTTTTCCCCATGATGGCAATGTAAAGTGATAGCCATAATCATTTTTCAAGAAATTAATATTAGGTTTGTCCAAATTATTTCTACTACTACCGTAATGGTCCTAAAATAGGTCGCCCCCGAATATAGACTGCACCCAAAATGTGCAACCATATTCATAGGAAAAACAATATGCAGTTAAAATAAAATCACTGTTTACTAAACCACTTGAAGAGGAAATACAAAAATGGTATTTACAGTTAAAATGAGATTTCCATAGAATCGTAAATATTTACAGTTAAATTGTTTACGATATTGTCTGCCATCTTATCACTTCCAAAATTTAGTACACACGCCTAAACTTTCTCACTAAAGAATAGCAGCTAGATTTTTATAAGGCAAAGTGGCATATCGCACCATTTGTTGTGGCGATTAGTAACTATTTCAATATGTATTGATATTACTATATAAACATCTTAAAAGATACAAAATTTGGTACTTAATATCTTAAAGTGTGATTATAGCCCGCAATAAGGTTATATCAAAGATGTTTCTGGGGAAAAAGTTTGGCTTATTTTCGGGTCATTACAATATTTCTATTTTTTTTAAATGATCATTCAAAGCAAATTATTGGAGTTATTTTTTTATGATAATGTTTGAATCATCCAGTTAAAACAATATTATGAAAAAAATAAAAAAAGTACTGGTAATTATTTACAAGCAGCCTCCATTACAAAGAAATGTTCTAGTAAATTCTAGACTCAAAAGGTGAGAATGACTAATAAACTTTTATAAGCCACAACCAGGCTTTCGATCTTGCTATACCTGCCAAATACATAATCAAGCAGCCATTTTTTCCAGCAAAATAAGAAACTCATCCTATTTGTCCCATCAAAGACAGTGAATCTGGTAAACTAAATGACCAAAAAGAATGCCAACAATGCACACTGCACAATATATTGGCCTCACCACAGAAACTGTTCATAACTTCATGAACGAACACCACCATGAACACAAAATCAAAAGCTCAGAAAAACTAGTCTCAACAGACACCTCTCATAATCTCAACTTTGAGGATTGCTTCAAAATCATAATGTTCAAATCCTAGAACAGAACTCAATGCTTTATGTCACTGAAGTCAACTATCTCCTGAAGAAGATGTCATGTGGTGTTAAACCAATGAAGCATTTGTACATATGTGCTAAGTGTTTTTACACTGGTTTGATGACATATTATAACATGCTCAAGACAATTTAACTTTTATAACTAAGTAGTTTCCAACTTCCCTGCCACTATGCACACACAATAAAACATCTCACACATCACATCATAGCCATCTTCAACCCAACTAACCTGCAAAAGACTCTCCTCCAAACTGAGCCAGGGCTCCCCAACCATACACTGCTGCCTGTCGGACCTCTGCCTTCTCATCCGATAGATAGCTCAACAAGGGGCCGAGGAAGTGTTGTTGATATTTAACACAGTTTGGGCCCCCATATTCTATCACATCATCAAATATGCAGAGTGCCCATTGGTGGTCAGACCACGGCATCTCAGGACTCTAAACAAAGAGGGATTCATAGAAACAAGTCTGCTAGTGCAAATAAATTATATAGTGTTCCGTCAAGACATTCTCTTTGCTTTATTTAAAAATTGAGACATTTGCTTAAAACTAACTACACCTTTACAAAAATATATTTGTCTAGTCCATAATACTGGGTGGTGAGGGGTATGTCAATGGAAGGTTGTTTCTTGATAGGCTCTTGATTGGATGGGGCTTTGTTTATATGACTGTTGACTAACTCTGTGAGAATCCATGATTTTGCATTTGGAATCAAATTTGAATCTTGGCAAACTACCTTGAATTGATTCTGAATAAAATATCATGTTCAAAAATATTTTTGAATCAAATATTTTATGAGTATGAAAATATCTTAAATTTAATCTTAAGTTGAATATTAGGTATATCATATTGAGATTTTCAAATGCAATAAGGTAAAATATTTTTTTAAATCCAGGTAGTCATTTTATGGAAATTTGACACAATTTATATTAGTTAAAAAATGTATTATTACGTAATCAATGACACTAACCTAAACATATGAAACATCAAATAAAGATCAACATATATTTTTCGCTTCACGCATCCTGCATAAAAAGGTATTTACATTTTTAAATATGTACGTAAGCTATTTACCATCACTAACAAATTTTCACTATTTTCCAAAGTTAACAAAATAATAGTTATTATTATTATTATTATTATTACTAGCACCGCGTCTTACTACCCGTTAGGGTTATACGCACTTACGCTAATATGTAATGGTAGGGTGATTGTGAGATGAAATGAAGGACCTACAGTTTAACGTGGAATACTTGTCAGAGGTGAAGGAGGGGTTTGGTAATCAGATAAATCTGTGCCGGGACCGAGGATTGATCCCCGGCCGCCAGCACAGAAGTCCGACACCTTACCCCTAGACCGCCAGGTCACCAACAAGGTAATGTGTTTAGTTAAACAATTATAGTATTAGTGCTCTCGCATTTAATTTAGCTGTTTTTACGAGTGAATTTATTTTTAATCATTAGGATATTCACAATTTTTTCTTGTAAAATTAATTAATCAAAGATAGATTATTAGGTAAAATAAAATGTAAACAAAGCCTCATGACTAACTTACCAAAGGTCATAGAGGAAATAAATTACTATTCTTTTTATAAAAGTTTACTGTCTTAGACCATAGAAAGTTTAAGTATGAAAAGATTGGAATTTCGAACTAAGCTTTTAGTCCAAATCTGAAATTTAGATTTAAAAACTCGGACCAAAGCTCGAATCTAATCCAAATCTTAGTAGGATTCGGAATTTCAAAGGTTCACAAAGGATTACTGTTGACTATGTGTTTATGGTATCCTCATGCTGTTAAAGCCTTGAAAATTTGATAACATTGCTTGTTAAAGTCTTCTTCCTTGGAGCATATACATTTGGCTCTGGTAGCTAGGCTATAGGGTAGAGCGTTTTACATGAAGAGGATGGTTGCTTTGGAAATAGCAGTACTGTTGATGGTTGGTGGCTTTAGTGTGGACTGTGTGTGGTGTTTATGCTTCCCCCATGAAGAGTCAGTTCCAGATCCAAGAATATGGCATGGTGTTGTGAAATGTTTTCGTGTGAATTTAAGGGTGCTATGGGTATCTAACCCGTTAAAACAGTTGTAAATTATTTCAAGAATCCACCTAAACCATAAAGATTGTCAATAAATCTCATAAAGCATTGTTTTTGTAATTTTCAGATTGCAAAAAGTTGGTCCTAGTTTGCCCATGAAGAGGTGGGCATAGGCGGGGGCCATTCGTGTACCCAATGCCGCCCCTTGGATTTGAAGGTAGTGTCAGTCTAGAAAATGGAAATTGTTCTTTTCAAGTATGAGGCAAAAAGATTTTACTAGAAAGGTGTTGGTTGGCTTGGAGTTGGGTGGTCGTTTGTACAGAAAATGAATGTTCCATGACAGAAAGTCCTTGGGTGTGGGGTATGTTGGTGTAAAGCAAACTGACATCTATGGTGACCAAGAACACATTGGTGGGGATTTTGTTTTGTGTTCCATTATTCTTTACCATTTTCCTTTTTTCTCCTCTTTTGTGTTTTTTGGTTTTCTCTTTTAGGAAGTTGCGTTGCGCGTTTCACACTCCTCCCTGATGAGTTCCGATAGAATGAAACCTGGGTCGGGGGATTGGGCGGTGACGATCAATTTTCTTTAAGAGACATCCATTACCTCTTTGTCCATTGGCAGCAGTGTAAAGTGTGAACTGTGTTCTTCTTTTCATTGTAAAGGCCATATTGTGTTTGTCCCCCTTTTATATGTTTCTATCCACCTTTCCTGTACCTTCTTCCAAATATAATACAAGCAACAATGAAGAATTTTGGGCAGAGGATAAAAATGGGTGTGAGGAACGCTAATGTTTGGTATAGATGATGGTATGATGTGGTCCATGTACTTGTAAAAATTTATTGATGAGACTGTTGGGTTCTCTTCCACTTTCTTCTACGTATTTACATCTGCTGTCAGCTGGGTGGATTGTTATTGCTTGGTTGTTTTTAAGCCTTGATAGCGTCTCTCAACAGCATTGAAGTTATACCCACAATACCATACCATAGCCTCAATACTGTTAGGATAGAGGCCCTATCAAAGTTCAAAAACTACCATGAAATTATGTTCCTCCTTGATGACAAAAGATCCAACTATCACTTAACTAAAATATTTCCTGATTGGCATTCACTTTCTAAAACAAAGGATGTATTAGGATTAGAGATAGATTTTATCCACTATTCATGAGCCTGAATCTCCAATTTGCCTTTGAATCTTGAATTTCAAATCCAAATCTTAGACAAAATTATGCATATAAGAGGAAATATAAATATAATAGAATAATAGAAAATAAATAAGAGTAACCAAATGTTAACATTCTTTCTTTTAAGTTAAAATCTATTCATTATTAACATTTATACATTGAGTAAAGTATTAAATGAGTGGTATAGGGCCTGGCTGTTGAGTTCATCCAATAATTATAATTGATATGAACCACCAATAAGCAGTTTTGGAGCTCTTAGACCAATTTCACTTGGAATATTAAGAATTATTTTTGGAAGGATTTAAATCTCAAATCTTAACCATCTTAAAGAATTCAAGGGTCCATCCCTAATTATGATAATTATAAAGTTAGATTTTTATATGAACGCCACTTTGAACATCAACAATGATTGAACGTCACTAAAATTTGAAATTCTTGAATATGACTTAAATGATTTATTAATTAAAAAGTTCAACTAAAAAAATTATCTCAAGATTCCATTAATATATTACCTTTCGGATTAATGAAAATTTCTCTTTGAGTTACTAACTAAACGGACTAAGAATATAAATAAGATTATCATAATTTTTCTCCTGATTGTGGCAACACGAGTTTCCAGTTATCAAAATAATGAGCTTATTATGAAAATAAAACTTTAGCTTTGACAGTCTAGGATAAGAACTTGTGTTTCTCTACATGACTTAAGCCCATTTTATGTGACAATTAAAATTAGTAGATAGATACTCACCAAGCATTTTACAAAGTGATTGACAATCTGATCAAAATACGGGAAGAAGTCGGACTTGTATGAAAGAAACAGCGAGTGGATGATGTCGGCTATTTTACTCAATATATACACATCCTCATCATCTTCATTTGCCAACTGTTCTTCTACTACCTAGAAACAAGATAAATGTTAAGAGGTATAGATATATATCTCTTAAGGAAAACTTTTTTTTAACAATAGGAACAAAAACTTATCCCAAAATTAGCTATCCCTCCCATGGTTTTTAAAATGTGTTTGTGGCTATGTGTTATTTAAACGTTTTCTATAGTTCAGGTTATGTGTTCTGATTAAGCCCCAATTTTGATACATATTTACCTCATCATAATCTTCATCTTTCCTTTTCTCTTGTCTTGCAACAGCTTTGTTGAAGTGCTCTAGCATCAGTTTGTTCAGAATCTTCAACAGCTCTGCCATCGCTTCTTCTGTCAAACAACCGTTTCCTAGAGTTTCTATGCACTGGAAACAAACACAAAATAATTTCCAAATATGTACAAAGACTTTTCTCACAATCATGGTTTGAATAATAATAGTGTAGATTAATTAGTTTCCTCGCTGTTTTCTACAAGTAGGATATAGCTCTTTAAGAAAAACCTCTTTTCTCTTATTGAGGTATTATATATATATTTGTAAGAAGTTACAACAAAGGTGGATAGAAACATATAAAAGGAACTAACGCAATATGACTTTTGCAATAAAAAGAAGAACACAGTTAACATTTTACAATGCTGCCAATGGACAAAGAGAAGAAAATCAATTGTTATTGCCCATTCTCCCCCGAGGTTTCATTCTAACAAAACTAATCAGGAAGTGTGAAATGAGAAACACAACTTCTTGAAAGATGAAACCAAAAAACACAAAAGAGAGGAAAAGGAAATTGATAAAGAATGATAAGACATTTAGATTCTAATATGTAAACGGAATGAATAATATAAAGGACATAAAAAGGAACTGGACATTGGATTCAAATTTATATCGTCTTTTCATTGTAAAAGCCATATTGTGTTTGTTCCTTTTTATATGTTTCTAACCACCTTACTTGTACCTTCTTTCAAATATAACAAAATATAATACCTAAAAGAGTGAGAGGTTATCCTTAAGGGGAATTGTGCATGTTTAAAATTGATCACGAGACAAATTGAGTTCTAAAGTAGTAAGTATGATAAAATGACCCCCTCCGAGAAACCTTTGCCCTCTTGAAAAGACACAAATATATCTGCTTTGGCAATCAATAACTCACTTGAGAATAAATCTTTCCAAGGCTAAGACATATGTTACTTGTCTGGTCAAAAACTGCAGTGTGATAAAATAGGTACTTGATTCCTTTTAGCACACTTGATAGTCAACAATTATTTTCTTCTGTGAGGCAGAAAACGAGTCAGAAAGTAGGGTGGGGGAAGAGAGAGAAATGAATTGTTCTGACAAGGTTAGCACAGTTAACATTCATTCTTGACTCTACAGGTAAGAACAACAAAATGTGTTTGTGGAAACTAAATATATTGGGAGGACCTGATTTAAATCCAAAGTGGGGACACTTAAAGTGTTTTTTTCATCTATTGTTTTGAAAGCTATTACCATAATGATTAATAATATGGTTAATATTATTAAGCCATATTTTACTCAAACCATAAAATGAATTCATAAATGAAAATATAGCACTAAATTTATTTGTTTTGTTAATATTCATGGATTCAAAACTCAAATCATAATTTTTTAAAATGGGTATTAAGTTTGAGTTATTTAAGTTAAACAAAGGAAAAATGGCACCAAACATCTTTATTAAATTAAACAGTTAAAGGAGGATAGAATGGTAAGACCTACACAAATAACAGAAAACTGTAGGCCTCATAAGTTCACGATTTGCGAAACAAATAATTATATAATTTTCGGGATATTTCTGTGTCCTTCTTCAGCAGAAAACACAGACTGGACTATGGCAGCATGACTATATGTTGATCATGGTCACTTAGATTCTGTGATTGCCGGTTTCTTAATTAAAAAAAAAAGTTTAGGCTTGGATTCTGTTATCTGTTCGAACTTGTGTCTTGGTAGATAGATAAAATGTTGTATTATATTTAATTATTAAATTAAATGATCTTGTCTGTTAATAATGTTTAGATAGAATCTAACACCTTAGCTCAGTCATTAGTGTGTCCACCTAATGAGGTTCAGTTATAATGTGGTCTAACGCGCTACTTTGGTATTAGACTAGACTGCTGAAAACGGGAAGGTCGAGGTTCGATTCCGGTTGGGTGCACTGAGGATGGTTTGCCTAAATGGTTTTTCACTCTCCCTCCACACTAATGCGGGTGCATTTCCTCTCAATCAAGCCATCCTAATCTATTAATGTAACTACTGCATAGGTGTATAACCCGAACAGGTAGCAAGACACAACACAAAAAAATAATAATTAAGAGTCTCGGGTATTATTCCTGGCATGACTGAAACATTTATCATTGGTGAAATATAGGTTTAACCTTTCACAATGATAAATTAATGGCCGGGGACTGGATGTTGTGCCTGTACTAGTCCGAAGTTAGTTTATAAGGCATCTGAAGCTAAGACGGGCATAGCAAGAAGGTGGAGCTTGAATAAAATCCTGACCAAGACCATAGGCTGGAAATCCTTAAGTGATGTAAAAAATTGTTTATAAATAAATTAGTTGCTGGTGTGAGTAGACCTTCTTGGAAGGAAAGGAGAGAAAGTTAGCTAAGGTTGAGACCAGGGGGTGTCTGGATTTGGTTTTATATTGGTGAGCAAGTTTCCCCCTACAAAATGGGTAGTATTGCAACTACTGGGGAGGGCTCGTGTAACTCTAGTACTGTAGAATGAGCCCAAATCTGAATTATGTGTTTGAGCATGAAGTGCTACTGGTTTGTCAGAGGTGTTGTGGTTTCAATGATTAGTTTAATCTATACAGACGTTAAGTATAAGAACCCATTGAAGTTATTTATACATATATATTAATTTTTCTAATGGAATAGAGATGAGAAAGGTATAATTTTAGAGTAAATGTACACACCTTTTAATGGAGGAAAAGTAGGAAACCATTTAGGAAAAGCTACTAGACGTATGTTAATTTTGGGACTGTTCTCAAAAGAAATTATGTATAGCATATATAAATTATAGCATAGCCAGGTCCTTATTATATAATATAAATATATTAAGCTCAATAAACAGAAATGTATTTAAAAAACCATAAAATCATGGGGCGCCAACTGAAAACAATTATGTATATAATAGAGTTGGGACACTCAACTCCTATGGTAATCAAGTAATCCGAGAATCTCACTCTTTATATTTATTGACTACAGATATAAACACCTTTGATTGAACTCAAAATGTGATTTTTCATTAATTATGTAGATTCGTGTGGATAGAAAAATAACCTATTGTTTAATGTCGTCTTTGTTCTTGAGACATAAGAGAAAAGACAAATAAACAGAATAGAAATGTTCAATTGTTCCAAACCTCCTAAAATTAGTTTTATTTGCTATGCTAATGTTCTATACAAAATATTTTCAATTTCTACCATTAGTAAATGAACCTGCCACTAGGCTACTCAGAAAAATTATAGGTCCGTTTATTTAACTTTAGATGACATTATACTTTGTTAAAATCGTTTACTAATAAGCTAACTAAGCGAATATGAAATGAAAACACTACTGTAAATATGAAGTTTCCTTTAAAGTTGACAAGTTCCGGTAATCAAACGTAATACATTAAGTTTACAAGTTATTGTTGTATTTATATAATTTTTTTGCGTTTTAAAAATAAATGTTTCAATTCATAACAATCTAAAAATGTACTTTTGAAGTTTCAAGATTCGATTTTTTTTATTTGACCCGTCTCTAGTATAAAATAGCATAGAATAGAATATATTTTTTTGATATAACATTTTTAATTTAACATAAATTATTATTTTAGAAAGGGACCAGGTAGAAATAGTAAAAAGAATCATTCAATTATTTAGTAATCTTCTTAGCTATTTTTATTTTCATTGCTTTGTCATGGCATCACAAGTAAGCAACTTCAATCAAGTATGATTCAAAATGGATGACAATATTGAATAAATTTACCAATCGACAGTGGTTTAAAACTCTATTATGTTTTTAATGTTAAAAATGAAATTAATTTTTAACAATTTGTTAAGCAACCGAATGATATATAAGTGGAAATGGTGATACTATCTCAATTAAATAGACTATGCTTACTATTGCGTTTTAAAAATTGATTATTAAGTACCTCAAGTAGAAGCTCAAAACTGATGAGTACCAAACGTTCTATCCCGAGCTCGAGCTTAAGCAACAAGTTCGAGTTGAAATACGAGAAGTCGCAGAGCCCTATTATTTTCAATAGGGGTGTGCGAAGCCAGTTTTTTCAGTTCGAAGCGAAGTCGAAGCGAATATTCAAGAATATTCTCGAAGTCGAATCGAAGTTCGAATAAAATTTAAACAACTAATAATAGCTCTTAAAACAAATTATTTTTCTAAAAAAAAACTGGATGTTTTTAGCCTTAATATATTTATATTTATTTCAAATGCTATTAAATTGATATATTTTATCTAACTTTAATAAAAACCTTACAATTTAGCCTAATTATGTAATAATACACAATAAGACATTAACCTTTTTAGAAAAAAAATATGTAGGCCTACTAAAAATACATTTACTTGGGCACGTAAATAGACAATTATATTTTATAAAAAATATAGATATATACTATATTAGGCTAAGTTATATGCTAAGAAAATATTTACACAGTCCTGTGACATTGTGCAATAATATTATCCTACATTTGATTTGCAATTAAACTTTAAAAAATATTCACTTCAGGGCAGATTATGTTATAACTTATTTTAAAAAACGAATATTAAGAATTAAGAAAAATTATATCAACATCAAACAGTTTTTATAAGTTAAAATAAAAACAAACATTGTAAGAAATTATCCACACAGGCAGTTAGAAGTGTTACTTTCTCTTCAAGTTATTTTGAAAGATGTTAATTCCTCAAAATGAATAGGAGTCAACGGTTCTCGTCTGGCTGGTACAATGTTTCCTGAACTAGAAAATACCCTTTCACTGCACACACTTGTAGCAGGGCTACCTTGGAGACATTAGGGTATTTTCAAGAACCCTCTTCCCTCCACCAGATATAGGCACCCGTGGTTCATTTAGGTAATCCTTCACTTCACTGTTGTTGTCTATTGCCGGTTGGGTGGTATTTGGTATGGAATCAAAACTTGACCATAGTCCAGAACTAGAAGAGGAGCATGAGGGGTGTTCATCTTTTACGTTAGGCTCTAAAGATGACTTGTCACTCAACTTCTTAACTTCAATTGCTAGCGTGTTTACTGCCACCATATCATCGATCAAGACACCTCTAAATCTTGGGTCGCATAGCATGGATGGGCAGAAAATAGGATCTGAATCGTAGAAACTGAAGCGAGATTTCAAAGCCTTATCTAAACTTCTTGCGAACATTACACCATCCTTCTTGCTAGTGATAAAAACATTTAAGAGATTTGAGGCAAGGAAGGATGGGTATAACCATTGAAGAGGTGGGATAACTGTCTCCACTGATTTCCTTGGTGGCGTCAGCTAGTGGCCCAAGAACCTCTACAATGCCTGCTGCTTGCTTCCATTCAACTTCAGTTAGGATCTCGATGTTATTTTCTGAATTGGCAAGTTCAGCTCCAACAGCTTTTCTAACAGCATGTAATCGAGAAAGCATGTTATACTCGCTGGACCACCGTGTGTCCACAAACTGAATTAACTCGAGTACTGGCAGTACCATCTCTTCCATTACCGTATGTAATCTTTTTCTTGTGGATGGACTACGACTGTAATGTTCCACAATTGCTTTTGCCTTTGTCAAAAGTGTACAAACACCATAACATTCTGCTTTGGCATCATGGATAGCTAATTATTACTGTTCAATCTAACACATTAAAATAAAATGTAGATAAACTGCAACACATGCTCTAAATAAGCTATCAAAGTTATTTTTATTCCAGTTTTAAATTTTTTTAAAAAGGTAAATCTTTTGGTATTACAGAAAAATATGCATTCTTTTAAAAAGAAAAACGTTTCTAATAGCAATAAGTCACCTGTTGGCGTTTTGTATTTTTTCAGGTATATATTACACTGGGCAGTTTTCTTATCAGAAGCTCTCGTGAAAAATACCCATATTTCACTTTTATTTTTCTGTTTCGGACATTTTCGTAGGCTTAACCAAAACTATTGATAAATTAATAATAAACAGTCTAATGTTGCCAACATGAGGTCATCAAATTTTCCATCAAGTTTTTAGGTTAACATAAATAAATCATTTAATCGTTTAGTTAAAAAAGAAGTATAATTTAAAATTGAAACAAAATTTAATCAGTAAAGGGTAAATATGTTTGCTTATATTCTGTCTCAAAATTAATTTTTTCGACTTTCAATCAAGTTTTTAATTTATCTCTTGGCGCATGCGTCGTAACATTTTCTGTTGAGTAGAGCAAATACACGTGAAGGTCATTTCATTTCAGATATTGAAAAAGATTCACTTGAAAAAAATTATGCAAAATTCAAAGCAAGAATATGATTTTAAATTGTATATTGATTTTTTTAAATATTATTTTTATCACGTGAATTTAGGTCATGTGGCGGTGAAGATAGCTGAACGTATTTAATTTGTGAATCGATCAGGCCGTGTGGCATCGAATATAATCGATTATTGAAATTGTGTAACTATCGATAGTTATTCAATATTTCATCAAAACGAACTATTTTAAATTTACAAGTTATTTATTGAGAGAGAATAAGAAAAAGATACTTACAGGTACATTATTTTTTTTAAAACGAAAATAGCGTGATCACCATTTATTAAAAGTGGTCACTAATCTCAGTAGAAATATTGTGGAATAATAATAATAAAGTTAGTCACAATCAACTAGTCGTTTTATAACCATGGCCTTTTGTGTCAATACATAAATATTAAAAAATATCGAACTAATCGATATTTAACCTATAAATCGATAAGGCCCATCTTTCGTAAAGTAAACAAATGAAAATAATTTGTATTAGAATCTTGCACCTCATACATATTAGTAAGTATTCCATAATTCAACGTTTTATTTGTTTTAAATTGTGAATTTTCTGTGGTAAACATGAATATAATCTACTAGAATAACAGCTCAGAATGGTTAAAATTGAAAATACTTGTATATTTTTTGCCGAAGCTTCGAATTTTTCGAAGTAAATTTTGTTTGTCGAAGTCGAAGCCGAAGTTAATTAATATTCGCTTCGACTTCGAGATTCTCGAAGCTTCGCACACCCCTAATTTTCAATAGGTGTATAAAGATTCAAAAATAAAATAAAGGACATTAATTTGCTTCAACTTAGAGAAAAGACAGCCTGGCTTTAAAAAGACACAAAGTTGTATTGAATGAAATTGAAAACTATACAAAAAAAACAACAGATTTTGAAACATCTAAAGAATAATGATATTAGTAAATTGCTACACCAGAAATATGAGGACATATATATTTTCTAAGGTGGGAATACTGACTAATGATATGTTATAAAAAAGAAGCAATTAATATAATATAATAAAGTTTGTGTTTCAAGTGACAAAAGCATTTTTATATTATATTTGAAGAGTGCAGAGAAAAAGGTGGTAAGTCACAATATACACATTTCCCAAGATGGCAACTTTTATATCTCTAAGCTCATAAGAACCCTTACAAATGCTTTAATTTTAATTTAATTTAAATATAACAGATACATAATATAAAGTGCATTAGAACGGTATTGTGATTGTCTAACAGATGGCAGCACTAACTAGATTTGAGTTAAAATTAGACTTTCCCCTATACCCTTAATTTGTGATAGTTAATGTGTTCATCCCAACAATCACATTTGCTGAGGGCAGTAAATTTAGCATGAGTTACCTACTTTTCTGAAAAGAGTGTACTTATTTTATAAACAGCTAAAAAAATAATACAGCACAACGTTTATATAATTTGTAAAACATATTGTGTTAATTGACATAATGATACCTTTGCAAGTGAATACATATGTTCTGCGAGAACCTCGTTCTCTGGCTCGGTATCGATGGCTTTTAAAAGCTCCGGGTAGATGTAGTTCCACATTCCTTGCAAATATTCAGGACCTGTACATTAAAGTTTTATACAATATGAAAAACCCACAGCAATATGTTCAATTACAGTAGGTGTATTACTTTTTTTTATTGTATCTATGAAATAAAGTAATAGTTTGTTAGAGGTATTCAATGGCAAACCCAATGGAAAAACCTAGACGCAGATGGGAGGATAACGTTAGAATGGACCTGAACGAGAGAGGGTGTAATGAGGACTGGATAGAACTAACTAAAGATAGGTATCGATGGTGTACTTTTGTAAGTGCAGCAATAAACTCTCAAGTTCCTAATACAATAGAGTAAGCAAGTAGAATAGTAAGACAATAAAAAAGTACAAATAAAATTAAAAATACTAATACACTATCAATATTTTGATGCTATTTTAGCATCTTCCTCAGGAATTAGTGGTGGTACTGCTACTACTCCCCCCCCTCCCCCCACCACCAGCCCTACTTCCTGAGGAAGATGCTAAAATAGCATCAAAATATTGATTTGTGTGTGTTTTTACTTTTGTGTGTGCTCTTATCATTTTCCTACTCTACCACCAATTGCTCTTAACTTTTTCTCTTTATTAAAAAAGTTTTGACAAAATTACAGGACACCCTTGACAGATATTCAAGATCAGTCGATATTAGCATGTGTAGAAAACTAAACTCTCTGTTGCTACTGGAGAAATATTTGATTTAGTTTGGCCAAAAAAATGTAATGCTATAAAAATTGTAAAATTACTCGCGCTCCCTTCTGTCGCACCTTAAGAAAAGGTATATTTTTTTTCTTTCTAGTTTGGTTATAATATTTTTAGGTCTCAACAAGGTTACAACTATTTTTACAATGTTTTCTAATATCAGGCAACAGGTTAGATAGATTTTTGTTAACACCATGTGACAACGCAAGTTTTTATTTATTTTTTATTTTTGTCTATATTTGATGTCCAGTCACTAATTTTTTTAAATGGTTCTGTCGTTATGTATTATCACAGGCTGAAACCCATAGTTTGAACTTAAATCCAAGTTACCAAAAAGTTCTTATATCCCTCAACAAACCCCTTAAGCCCTTCAAAGCTAAGGATATGAAAACTGACCCATTAATTTATCACCAAATTCAGACAGGTACCTAACAGCGGCCTTAGGTGAACATTCCTAGGTGTGCTTTATACCCCTCCTAATTGTAACCATATTTAGCTCAGTGCTATATACCAAATACATTCACATTTGGTTAGTGATTTAAATCGATTAGAGATTAAAAAAAAACTTGCTTACAAAAAAGTCCATTTTACCGCAACCAATAATTTTTACAATTATCTATGCATGATAGTTGTAAAATGTATTTATATATAAAATAACTTGGATGATTTTATGCTGAATTATGATGATCAAATAAATTATCATAAAGCTATCATACTATAGCCTGTTTTTTTATACAATTTAATCCAAATTTATGGTTAAACTTTCAAGAATTAAAATAAGACCTTAGCAGAAATGCCATTTTGAATGTGAGAAACAAGGCAGATTATAATTTCCTGTGGGAGCAAGAACGTATTTTAAAACACATTTTTATTCTAGGCTTACGTTTAATTTCAAGATTTTTGATGTTAGTTCTAACATTTCTTAGGAATAATAAATAAACAAATAGTTTAGTGATATAATTAAAAGTTTATGACAACTTTGTCAAATTTTTTTTTTTTTTAATCTTTCAAATAATTTAAATCTGAGTATATTTATTTTTTTATTTAGCACCGCTTCTTACTAACCGTTTGGGTTATCTGCTATATTATTATTAGCACCGCGCCTTATTACCCGTTCGGGTTATACACACTTACGCTTATGTGTAATGTAGGGTGATAGTGAGATGAAATGGAGGACCTACAGTTTAACATGGAATCCGAACCACGGTGAAAGCCTGGCATTCCACACATTCACAAACTGTGATTAATACACGTCTTATCAGAGGTAAAGGAAGGGTTTGGCAATCAGATAAATCTGTGCCGGGACCGAGGATTGAACCCCGGATCTCCAGCACAGAAGTCTTGACACCTTACCCTTAGACCACCAGGTCACCATATATGCTGTAATGATCCAGTTTTAGTGCCTTGCTTTCTGGATGATTTAAATTTAAGTTGTGTCAATTTCATTAGTCCATGGCTGTACTGTTGTTTCACTTCTGTACACGTGCAGGCAAGCTATGGTCCAGAACAGTCAGTTTGTTTGTTTACAACCCTCGCAATAATTAAGAAAAAACATCGCAGTGTATGTGCGAGAAAGAGAGCAATATGCTTCATTTGTAAATTTTATTGTTTTTATGTTCATTTTCTAGAAGTAGTTTGACTTGTGTTCGCAAGAGCTCAGCAGCTCCCAGGCACAATCTGAGTTTGAAGCCTGATAATTAGTGGGTTTTTTTTTTGCTTTTACTGAACAGAGATGTTGACTGTCGAGTTGGGCTAAGACGCGTGTGTGCCAATATGGCAATTTCATTATAATATATATAAAGTGAATACAAATTTCAAGTATTTACTTTTTCGACTATTAAACCAAAATGATTTCTGTGATTTTTAAATAAAATTAATATCAAATAACACGTATAAAATGTTTTTAAATTAAAAAATATTCAAATCACAAATCTCAGGCACGTGTTTGAGATACTGCATCACAACAACGATTAAGTAGTAATTACGCTAATGGATTAGGAAATGGGAAGGTTGAATTTAGATGAAATGAACCCACATTTGTGTGGAGGGAGAGTGGAAAACCATTTAGGAAAACCACCCTCAGTTCACCCAAGCAAGATTCGAACCCCGATCTCCCTGTCCTCGGCAGTTTAGCTGTACACGACTAGCACATTAGCTACCAACGATAAATGTGGATATAGATGGTTTACTGCACTGGGTCAGAAAGAAAAGGATAAACGCTTTAATTTATACTAAGGGAATGAAAAATAAACATACATTTAGGAGGCCTTGAAAAAAAAAGTTTAGTTCTATTATTTATTCTAAAATAGTGAGTTTTACATATGAAAACTAAAAAGTATTTTTTCTGAAAGGTATTTAGCATTGTATTCACATTGTTAAGTTGTTACTTATTTTCATTCCTTAGCTCTATACTATCACAGTGTAATATGTTTAATTGTATATCATTTTTAATCACCTAAATACATTTGTACAAGTTAATACTTCATTTTTATCAATATCCTCTCTATTACCTCTTGCCCTGGCTCATAAAACATCCTATTTTCAACTGTAATTTTGTTTATCAAGTTAGGTCTTCTATGGTCTTCATAGCTTTTCACCTGTTTTCATTATTATCCATCAGGCCTATCCTTAGTCTATACATATCATTTCTTAAATATTTTAATTATAAGAAAGTGCGGTGTTCTATTCTATTTTAAGTAATCCAAATTATTGTCAAAGTAGTCAACAACATATTTATGAAAATTCAATTAAATTTTCTTTATTTTTAGGCTATTAATTTTACAAATAAGTAATTTTACATTCTTATATACAATTGTTTTAATGATAAACTTTTATTATTATTTTTGTTATCACTCAGAAACTTAGGGTCTACTTTTTTTAATTCACCAAATTATCACGCGAAGTAGAAGTTAAGTATAGTAATTTTTTTTATCAATTCTGGTTCTCCAAACCATTTTAATATAAGTTGTTCAACTAACCACCAGATTATCAATTTTCACTTCCAGGAAGTACTAAATTAGTGTGTATTGCTAAGGGCTCATTAACTCTTTTCTAATCACCTTATAAAAGAGGTTTCAAACAAAGTGGTAAACTAAAATATATCAAGTCCTTTCAGAACTTACTGAGAAAGGGGAAAACACAACATTTCAAAATTAAACTAAGCTAAGGAAAGAAAAAATAATGTGTGCAAATTTATCAAAATTATACACATTTCTGTAAAACTAGGAACCTTTAAGAACCTTGATGAACCTAGAATGATCTAACAATTCCAATTTAAATTCTTCAGAACAGTGTTTTAGCGTTGCAATTCCGGTTTCTTAAAAATAACTTAATTTTAGCTGTCAGTTCCGATTTGACTCCCTGCTTGCAACAGAGTTCAACTAGGTATGTATGATATGAGCTAAGAGAGACTTTGTGGAGTTCCTCGACTTTTTCCTGCAACATGAAATTTCTGTTTTCCACAAGTGAGAAGCAGCACAATGCTAGAAATGAACCCACTAGAAATTCACTGAAGACCGACAATAATCATTTGATTTCCAAAGGAAAATATTACTAAATGAATTACATAATTTAATACAAAGTACCTTTAATTTTCCCGCAGTCGAGCAAGTAAGGGAGACTTTCAGCAGCCGCAGTTCTGACCCCATCATGGAAGTAAAACTTTAACATTGGCACCATCAACTTTACAACAGTTTCAGCATAGTCAGCAAATCCATCTTTGAGTTCCCGAGCATAACAAACCAACATTTCACAAGCCGATGCTTTATCCTCTAGACCTGTAATTAAAAAAAGCATTTGTCATTTGGACCAAGTTGCCAACTTTGATGAAGCTTTTCCAGGTTGTAACTATCAAAACATCACCTTTCATAAATTACATTGAGATTATATTATTTATTTTTTAATCCTAATTTCCAAGAGTTTGATTATAATTAGAGTGGGACCTTAAAATCCTCAACTCCTTAAGGATACCTATTCAAGAATTCAAGAAAAGTCAAAGTCTCAAATTTAGAATTATTCTTACTTAAATTCAAAACTTCCATGGGGAAAAAACAAAAAGACTTTTGTTACAATCAGCAAAATTGAATAAAAAGATCATTTTCTTAGTTATTTTAAATAAAATTAACCAACTACAATTTGTTTTAATAGTTTTTTGATACATAAACACAGTAAAAACTGAATAAACAAACTATTATTTCATTGTTATTAGTTTAGAGAACATACAAATAAAATGGAATAGTATTCTAAACCGCAATAATAATTCAGTTAATAGGCTCTAAAAATAAGCATACTGGTTTAGTATATAATTTTAAATTCATGCATAGTTATTTTATTAAATTCATTCAAGTAAGCTATTCCTGATAATTGTAATAATTTAAATCCCATTGAAAATAAAAATTCAATCTAACTTCGGTAGAATCACGATTAACTGAATAACTAATTTTGACCAAGCATACCTCAAATATAAAAAAAAAACTCTTGATGATATAGAGGATGCAGGATTTATAAGTTATAATAGGATGTATAGGTTATAAATCACTAACATACTGCATTTGTGTACATTGTTGGTAAAGTTCATATTATTAATTTATTAAAACACATTACCTAACATTTACTGTGTGCTGTATTTGATAAAATTGTTTTCTTCTATTTTTATTTGAAAAAAAAGTATAACAAATTACTTTATAAATTATATAAATAATCATCATCTGTTTCCAGCCTATGTACCTCCATATCCTTCCACCTCTCTTCTTCCTTTTATTTCTTCCATTCTTCTCTTTTCACTTGAACACTGTTATTTACTTCTCCTATCTCTTATTTTGGCTTCCCCTACGAGCTTTTTCCCAAATACTTCATTTCCAACATTTTCTTCGACATCCTCTTTTTTCCAACCTCATTACATGGCCATACCATCTCGGTCTTGCTTCTTCTATTATCTAATGTACTCCCTGTACCCCAAGACTTCCCTGGATAACTTAATTCCTAATCTTGTTTCTCCTCATGACAACTAACATGCTAAAATGCATGTGTGAATACTTATTTTAAAATTGAACACACTAACAAAATGAGTGTAGTATTAAGGTGCGGCAGAAGGGAGCACGAGTCATTTTACAGTTTTTATAGCATTAAACATTTTTGGCCAAAATAAATCAAATATTTCTCCAATAGCAACATAGAGTTTAGTTTTCGGCACATACTAATATCAACAGATTTTGAATATTTGTCGAAACTTTTTAAATAAAGAGAAAATATTTTGACAGTTCCAAGTTCCAAGACATCCTTACCATGTATTCAAAATCTGTTGATATTAGCATGTGCAGAAAACTAAACTCTATGTTGCTACTGGAGAAACTTTTGATTTAATTTGGCAAAAAAAATGTCAATTCTATAAAAACTGTAAAAACACTTGCGCTCCCTTCTATTTTGTTAACACAAAAAATTAACAGTAAAAATGGCAGGTGACTAGCTGAAATCTTGTGATAGTTTCTTGATGAAGGATATATACACATCACTTCAAATAATAATGACAAAATATGTTAAAATGTGTGGCAAAATTGAATGAATCAATATCTGTTTTTAGGAACACTTTAAAAATGTGCGTAAATAGTTCCAAATTTCAGAATTTAATATTTCTATAAGGAAAAACTCTTTTCGCTTTATGAGGTAATTGTATTATATTTGGAAGAATTTATAGGAAAGGTGGATAGAAACATATAAAAGGGACTAACACCTAGGTCGGGGATAGGGCAGTGACGATTGATTTTCTTTTAAGAGGCAACCATTACCTCTTTGTCCAATGGCAGCAATAATAATAATAATATTAATAATAATAATAATAATAATAATAATAATAATAATAATAAAGTGTGAATTGTGTTCTTCTTTTCATCGTAAAGGCCATATTGTGTTTGTCCCCCTTTTATATGTTTCTATCCCCCTTTCCTATACCTTCTTCCAAATATAATACAATTACCTCGTAAAGCGAAAGGGGTTTTCCTTACTTTCTTCTTTAAGTTTTCGGAATTAATCCTTTTACAACTAAAGGGACACACATAAAACACATAACATACAAAGGAAGTAATTATATACAACTAAATACTTGAAAAATAACTTAAAACTTCAAATGTTGCCAAATTGATGCAATAGAATGGAGGCTTGAATAGATAGATTGCTGAAAAACGAATACTTAAAAATATCTATATGACTAACAAAGACTATGAATGAAATAATACGGTTATTTGGAATAGAGGACTAGACTAAATTGTTGTTTAAATTAGAAGGGATAGCCAGCACACTTACCTTGGTGATATTGGACTATAAATTGATTAGAAAGAACACTAAAAAACACACAAACATGATTTAAGGACAAGCTTTCACTGTCACAGACAGCTTCATCAGGTCAAGAGGAAAGACTGATGCCCTTGGCTGGACTGCAAGGTTGACAGTCAAGTGTACTGGCTATCCCTCCTTATTTAATTATACTTGAAATAATAAATGAGTAAACAGCTAAGTTTTTTTTATGTCTGACCTAAACCAGGGGTAGTCTGGATTTGGTTTCCCATTGATGTACAACTTCCCATTACCTGAGCTGAGAGATGTTGCAATTATCTGTAGAAAATGCTCCAAGTACTCTAGGGGTATAGCAGGAGTCAAAAAGTATTTATTGTGAGTGATCAAACGTATTAAGATTTTTTTTTGTGAGGGTGAATACATTGGACTCCCAAAAGGACCTCTGAGAATACACAATAACATTAACCATTTTGATACCATAAACAAAAATCTAGATAAACCAGTTCCTTCTCATGTTAAAACCCATAAGACTGACGCTTGCTAATCCAAGCAAGATAGTAAAGTAGAAAATTTTTCTCTACTCCTCACACTCTTTCAAGCGCTCTTCGTTGCTGAACCTAAGAATAAACTGTTGATAATGTGAACAAGTGCACATTAAGTCATGTGCCTGGCAACTTGTCTGTCTGAGAACAAGCAAGCATGGAACTATAAGCGATGTGCCGGTATCAAACTTTCCTGCCTCCCTTTGACGTCACTTGTTGCCGACATTGGTTTTCCCTTTTTCCTAATAGTACTAAGGACAAGAATAGTCAACGCTGAGCCACCCACTTTGTCTGACTGCAAGCTAATCTAGCACAAAATTCAGGATTCCCACACACCACTAGGTCTATGATCTTAATTGGTTGAACCATGAAAGTGTTTTAAAGATATGTTTTGTTACTTTTGTCCTCAATATTAAGCTTAGACATTAGCCGTTACACAACCAAAGTAAATCAAAAATTGTATGACTTGAAACTCATTATTTTAATAATTACATTTAAAATGCATTTAGTTGCATCTTCAAGGTTTTGTACGAAAAGACAATTCAAAGCAGTAGTACCAACCAAAATGTCAAAAGGAATTTTAGAATTTTATGAACTATATTATGCAATTTAATAAATACAATTCACATTTTTCTACTTTGAAAGGAAGTTGTCCCTTTATCACATCATGATATTTTTTCATATTCTAACCCAGAATTGAAAAAGTGGTTCTCGCACATCTTTAAATTTTCCATAAATAAACCTAGTATAAAGGCAAAAGCATAGTAGTATAACAATATAAATCTATTTCTAAAGGTTCCTCCCACAAAAAGGCTAGGTTATCTCAAAATTATCAAAATTACCTGAAGTCTTAATGCCAAAGTTCTGTTGCTCTCCGAGGGAAACGAACTGCCAGTCCAGGTCTCCTTCCACACCCTGCATGTCATCGTTATCCAGGAGAGCCACCTCAGGCTTCATGGAGGCTGCCTTCATAACGGGGCCCATCACCAGCGGCAGATACTGTTCAAACTGTTTACCTGAATCAAAGATAACATTAAGTAACTTCACTTCTTAAAAAATAAAGTGACAGTGATATTTAATTTTGATTCTAGGCCCCTAAAATTTATTAGTAGTATATATATTTGGAAGAAGGTACAAGAAAGGTGAATAGAAAACATATAAAAGGGACGACTTCACTTCAAAACAAATTCTGACTGAAGCTTCGCCAATAAAAATATTGACAGTTAAAATACTCAATGGTCAATTACTGCTATTCTGAGCTGTTTTCCACATTACAAATTAATATTTATTTGAGAAAAATCTCAAGAAATTGAATTAAATGTTGTGATAGCTTGAATTTAGGGGTGGATGGAATCTTGAACCCCCTGGAAAAATCAGGCTTTCATCCATACCCGAAAGTTGTGCAGGAAAGACCCTTTCCCGTCAAGGATTTGGGTGGGAAATAAGCCCAGCTTATTGTTCCAGCAGTCAGTGGAGTCAATGTGCTCTGTCTAGCAATAGTTATTTGTTGGGTTTAACAAGCACGAGAGCTTGAAAGATTTAAAGGACATTAAGGGGTTTTAGACCAAAAGAATAGCTACAGTGTTTCAAATCATATTGCCTTTAAGAGGTGTTAAAATAGGGAACATTTAGAATTTAAGAGGTTTCAAACCTAAAGGACATTTAAAAATGGTAAAAAATATTCTTTTTCTAAAGCATAATTTTTATAATTTCCTGTTCTCATCCCTATATAAAAATGTCATTCCCACTTGATTCGTCATAGTAACTCCCACAAAATATTACAAACAATTGTGCCATAAAACATTTTCCAAGTAATTTTAGTGCGTAAAGTTGTAATGATACTGTTTTGGAACCCTTCCATATATTCAAGAAATCATGGATGAAGTGTATTTTTCTTTAAACAACTGTATGTAAAGTTTCTTTTTAACACTTCATCCATGAGGAATCAAGCGTTTTCAGAAGTAATTTCCATACAATAAGTTTTAAAACTTTCTTTCTTTAAAAAAAACTCCCTCTGTTCTATTAGAAAATTAGGTGATGGATAAGCTGACTGCCTTTACCCAATAGGAAGCTAGCCTTCACAACATCAGGTTGCCAGGAGTTCTCCTATCAGTTGGTTTTAACACTGGTGACAAGGGATACAAGAAGCAAGGGCTAGGTCATATATAAGCAGCTTGTGCGTATAAATCCACACAAAAAACATAATATTATACAGAATCATAGTAATCCAGAGACAGAAAGCATAATTTTGAACTGCACTAGCTTTAGCTTTCCACATCAGATCGTAAATGAACAAAATAATTGTGTACAATGTTAAATCTCTACTAATTTAAAAAATATACTAATAAATAATCCCACAGTGAAAAACACGTAAAATCAGATTGTCATAGCTGTGTGATAAGTGCACAGTAAGGCATGCATGTGTCATCATTCATCATTCATCATCATCATCATCATCATCATCACCATCATCAAACCCGGGATTGTTATAATTAATGCTCAACCGTAAGGCATACACAGGTTCATATCCACATCATCATAAAATACGGTATCACTATAAAGTAATATGAATACCTATAGTATTTATTCAAGCATAAAACAAAAGAAAATATTCAAACTTTGATTCATCTTCGAGAATATATCATATATTTAATTCAAGTTCACTTCAAATTGAAAAAGTAAACTTCGCAAACCCCCATAGCTAACCAAATAATATATTTCTATAGAGAGCTATTAAAATAATTAAAACTATTTTAGGTATAAGGAAAATAATGTTTTGCCATTTCATATTTTAAATCAGGGGTGTGCAAAGTACACTTTTTCAATTCAAAGCAAACTCCAATCGAATATATAAACTATTTTCAAAGCCGAATTGAGGTTTGAATAATTTTTTAAAGTCGTTTTCTACTTGAAAAAAATATTATATAATGATTATTTATATTGATTTATGCACTAAAATTACTTAGAAAATATTTTATTGCACAATTGTTTGTAATATTTTGTTTCAAGCTAATAAATCAAGTTATTATCACAACATGCAATTCATTTACTTCATATTTTCTCCATTTGAATATTAATTTATAGTGTACAAATTGGCGGTAAGTGAACAAAAATTGTGTAATTTGGATGTTTTTTTTTATTGTCAAAGTTTTGAAGCCAAGTTGAAGTTTCGGAGCTTCGCACACCCCTATTTTAAAACTTTTACTACGGGACATATTGTATTTATTAAAATCCATAAATTATTGTTTGTGAAATGAACTTATCATGTTGGAATCAAACTTTACATAAATGCTTCTCAAGCCTTACCCAAGATCTTGCATATCCTGGCCCAAGCAGATATAAGGTACGAAGTCTGTGGATCATCGTCCGGAAGGTCCCCGCCCTCAGTCTGAGTTTTCAGCAACATGTCCATGACCTCACTCGCGTCACGCATGAACTGGGAATAAGCACATGCACCATTATAACATCATGACACTGTACACTTGGAATGAAAACAACCTTAAAATTAATGATAAGCTAAACCGAGTTCAAAAGTATTTTACCAAATATTTGTTAAACCTCATATTAATTAAAAATTAAGTTATATTTGTGTTTTGCATTATGTATATATCTCATCTGAATTATGTTTTCAATATGATTTCTGGGAAAGTTCAGATCTCTCTTAGTAAATAAATATGTTTTAAATTGTAAGATACCTTTTCTGCTCCGACTGCGAGCCCAATCAAACTAACACACTCAATAGCTTTGCCCCGCAACATTTTAAGGTCTTCTGTGTTGGCATTACTGATTATATACTTGAGGCACGGCATTAGACGGTCATAGTACGCCACAAATTGTTCCTCTGATGTGTCTGCCACAGAAGCAATAGTCGTAACCACTTGCTCCAAAACTAGCTTGGTACCTTTTTCCACCAACTGCAAAAAACCACCAACATTCTACACATCTAATATAGCAAAAGCTTGAAATGGGCGATTATGGTAAGCCACTGATTGTTAATGGGCACCCAAATGAAAAGTACTTGAGACTCACCATTGTTAAGCTCAAGCAAACAGCCATATCCTTTGTTCTGTTGTTAGGAGGGGTGGAAGCCAGCTTATAGAGACCAAGTAAAGTGTTACTTCTTTCATCAATAACAAGGGATTGAAATGGGGTTGTGTTGTGTTGAGAATATAGTCAGTGACAGAGAGAAGTATAGTATTGCAACAGTTGTGGGTAGGGAGGGACTATCTTTGCAAGGTCATCATCCATAAGTTCGAGCAAAGATGTATGAACCAAGAGTGGAAGATTCAAGGAAAACTAAAAACTGGGGAAGATTCAAGAGAAGTTAAAAATAAAGAACTACCAAAGATTTCAAAACTACATGATAGGTTCAGCATTTATCTTTATTTCAATCCTTGAGTTTATTCATCAGTTGACACTTGTAAAACTATTTATACTTATTTATTCCTAGAAAATTAGTTGAAAAAAATATGTTTCTGCTTTTGCTCTAAAAATAATACATTTGCCATTCTATGAACAGAATTAAAAATAAAATTCCTATATAAAACTAACACAAATATATGAGAAAAATGGAGTCAATATGACAAACTGTCTTTAGAATGTGCTTGAAACAATGATAAAGTGTATTATATTTAGATTGACTTTTTGACTAGTCTTCATATAAACTTGAATATGTAAACCTTTTATACTAAACCATATAAAATTGGCCCACTTGAAAGATTATTTAGTATTTTAAACATCATCTTCATCAAAGTCAACCGTTTCCAACATGTAGCCATGTCAATTAAGTAAAATGCCTTTATCTTCACCTACCCTTCCAGCATTCTTCTTCTTTCACTTGCACACTTTTTGTTATCTGCTACTCTCATCTATTTCTTGACCTCCCTTGCCATCTTGTCCCTAAATATTTCTTTTCCATCATTTTATTTGGTATCCTCTCCCATACTATGAGTCATAGTTCCTCTATTATATCATCTACTCCCTCTCTTTCCTAGATAACTTAATTCCTAATCTTGTCTATCCTCATGACAGCTAGCATGCTTCTCACAAATTTCATTCCCATGGCCTAAACTTTCCTAGTCTTGCTTACATTCGATGTCCATGTTCCTGCTGCATATGTGACAGTGGGTTCAAAGTATGCTCTGACAACACTTCCTCATTTCTCTGGGTACGTTAGTCCTGCGCCGCATACCCATAATTATATGGACTAGTTTCTTAATTCCATGCTGTCTGTGCAAACTGTGTAAATAGTAATATTTAAATTGTGAATTAATATACATGTATAATGTATGTCATTACGGTCATATACAAGCTGGCCCCAAAAATGAGCGTGTTCGCTGGTGCCTGTTTATGTATGTAGCAAGATATATCTCAAAAACTCAAAACCATATTCACAAATGTTGCAATACTACACTTCTCTATCTCTCACTGAGTTTTCTATTCTCAACAAAACCAGGGTGTCCAGCCAAACTACATTTTAAAATTCCCTGACTTTTCCAGAGCCAATAGATTTTTTCCAGACCACTATACAGCCTAATATACATGTAGGCCTATATGAAGGGTTAAAGAATGTCTGCCTAAGGCAATGAGTGTTTGCGATCCAGCCCATGGGTTATACAAAAAATTTCATTTACATTATTGTTTACGTATCTATGTAAAAATATTGAGTTATTTTAATGTTTACATTACAGATAACTAGATATTAAGAAACTGCTAGAAAGTAAAAGTATAAAACATACAGCGCAATCATAATATTTAAACCAAAGTTAAATAAAATAAGGAGGAATGAAACTTACCTGACATAATGTAAAGGAGAGA